>JACEFZ010000517.1:1012500-1279587 GCA_014155875.1 Cepaea nemoralis | reverse complement strand
AGGCCTCGCCGAAGGTGTGATCTCATCCTATCAATACGTGGAGGAACGAAAGAAAAACTCCATAAGGGATGGACTCTGGCAAATCAAAACTTGAAAAAAGCCAGGAAAAGACACTGCGGCTTACTACACCGTAGGTCTAAAGAAAGATCTTCTAGAGGTGGGAGATAAAGTCTTGTTGCTACTCCCAACGGGAAACAACAAACTGGAGATAGGTTGGCAAGGACCATTTCCCGTGGAAAGGGTGATATCCAGAACCCAACTATCAAATCCGGATCCGGGGAAAGTCGAAGATTTTCCATATTCAATCTCTTGCGGAATACGAAGAGAGACCCGGAGACAAGGCAGCTCACCTCATGGCAATGGCAGTTGCAGTGGAGACAGAAGTGGGAACCAGCGAGGGCAGGGACTATCCCTTGGAACACCAGGAAACCTATAGGGATGTGCAAGTGAACCCTGATCTGACCTCCCAGGAGAGGGAAAGGATAACCCAGGTTCTCAAGTCTCATAAGGAGATACTGACTGATAAACCAGGACGAACGAGGTTGGTTGAGTTTCGAGATGACTTTGACCCACACAGGAGCCTGTTCGCCCAAAAGGTTTACCCAGTGCCATTCTCTAAAGAAAGGCCCTGGAGGAGGAAATACAGAAACTGCTGGAGGATGAAGTGATTGCACCATCACATCCCCCATACAATGCAGGGGTAGTTTTGTTACGCAAACCAAGTGGAGAAACACAGGTTGTGTATAGACTACCGACTGCTGAACAGTCACACACAAATTCAGGTGGAACCTTTGCCGAATCCAACTCAGCTATTCGCTAGGCTCCATAAGGCTCGGTACTTTTCAAAGGTGGATCTGAGTCGAGGGGTACTATCAGATACCAGTCAAACCGGAGATTCGACCACTGTTAGCTTTCAGTACACCCCCGTGGACACTACGAATTCAAAGTCATGCCGTTTGGACTCGCAGCAATGCACCTAGTGTGTTTACACGCATGATGAGGACTTTACTTGATCCTTTACAGGATCCGTCCATCATCTCATTCATGGATGATATTCTGATTTCCAGTGACAGCCTGGATGACCACTTACAATCCTTGGAGAGAGTGTTTAATAGACTCAAGGAAGCAGGGCTTACTGCTCGTCCAACCAAGTGCATGATTGGTTACCAGACTCTGGAATTTCTAGGTCACACCATCACTCCAGGACACATTGTTCCAGAAGAGAAGAACCTGGAGAAAATCAGAAATGCACCTAGGCCAAAAACGAAGAAGGATGTGCGATCTTTTCTCTCGTTGTGGGGTTCTACCACAAATTTATCCCACATTTCACGGAATTGGGAGCTCCGTTGACGGAAACCTTGAAAAAGGGATTCCCGGATCAAATCATTTGGACACCAGAGTGTGAGAATGCCTATAGTCAGTTAAAGGAGGCCTTGGTCAGCAAACCTGTATTACAGCTCCCTGACCTTTCCAAACCATTTGTGTTGAGAACAGATGCGAGTGCGATTGGAATTGGAGCCGCTTTGTTACAGGAAGGAAAAGACGATGCTTCGGTTTTGAAACCTGTAGCATACGCAAGTAAGAAACTTCTACAGGCGGAGAGGAATTATTCAACCGTCGAGAGAGAGAGTGCTTGTCCCTTGTATGGGCAGTGCAAAAATGTCAGCCATATTTGTATGGAGTTAAGTTTCGGGTCCAGTCGGATCATCAGCCCCTGATGTTCCTGGCTACTTCTCAGAAGCTCAACGCACGTTTGATGCGGGGTCGTTGTTACTTCAACCGTATAATTTCACAGTAGAGTACATTCCTGGGAAGGAAAATGTTGGAGCGGACTTCTTGTCAAGACACCCAGCTCCTGAAGAAGAGGAATGAATCATCTGGATTAAACTCATGGTGGAGAAGAGTGAGATGGACTACTCTTAAGAGGGGGCCTATGTCACGATCTCGCCATGAGTTAACCAGATAATAATACCGACGTTTGCTTGGCGTATATTTTCTAGGCCACAACAGTCGTACTAACAGAGTAAACACAGCTGCACGGGATACATCGGGTCAGCCCATATACACATTTGGCGGTGAGTGAGAAGGAAGGGATAAAACGCGTTGGCAGTTCATAACAGTTAAAATCACATATAATTGGCCGCTCAGGATATGGAATGGTTCCGTTTGTCATCTATGGTTCCGGACATCAGACGGAATGGAGGTTTTGACTGTCAGCACATGACAGAAAGTTGAGGGTGTTATTGAAAACAGTGGAAAACCTGCCGGACATGAACAACGTCACGTGCACAATGTAAGCTTGTTTGGAAAACCATGATTGGCAGCTTGGTATCGAAACTCTTTGTTGGAACTCGACAGTAACTCTCTAGATTGTTTTGGATGTCAGAACCAGTGATGACAAATCTAACATGGAGGGAGCCCGAGGGAGGATGGATCCCTGACAGGGGATGATCTGCCAATGTGCCACCTGTGTGGGGGCATAAAGGATAACGTCACGTGGCCAACTTTGGTAGTTTGCCATATAAACCCGAGTTGGAACCAACTAGGGGGACTTGAAAATGCTCTAGTCGGAGTGCCAGGGCACTGCAGTGCTTAGTGGAAATAATATCTACCGTGTGTTAATTAGTGACTTAATTTTACACGTGCCTATAATGGCAGATGTAGATATGATTGATAGGACTGCAGTAGTGCCATTTAAGGTATAACCTAGTATAATATTAGTTCTAATTAATATAGACTGTGGCCTTGTTAAACTATAGTGTGATGATTAGCACTGTTAGTGGAAACTAGTTAGAGTAGAATAGTGATATTAACTCTGCTAGTTAAGAATAGATTAGTGAAGTGTTGATAAGCTTTACTAGTTGAGAATTGAGTAATGAGGGATAATTGGGATCTTCCCGTAGGTGTCCCTGGTGGGCGGGGTTCCGCATTCTGTTTGCTGATTTTTTCTTTGTCATAGCCTGATTCGGCTCTAGGTGGGTAGCTAATCTGCTCTATGACTAAGTCTAGTTAGCTAAAGATCATTAGGCAAGTGTCAGAGTCCGACAGGGGACAGCGATGCAGGGACATCGTTACGACCGCCAGGCGACTTAGCTCCCAGTAAGGGATGCAACAACTTCGTTGCGCCGCCAGGCAAATAGGAGTTACCGGCCTGCGAGATCGCTGGCTGACCAGCGGTCAGACCGCCAACGCAAGACGCACGCCTGCCACGTGACGCCACGTCAGGCAGGAGGCAAGTTGCGAACCAGGTCCAGACAGCTCTGGGACACGGAACATGACGGACGTGTGATTGAGAGAAAGGCGTTGTATGGTTTCTGTATTGAAAGGCGAGTGTCTGGACATCTTGCGAGTCAGACTTGTGAACTGTATTGTGGATGTAAGTTGTAAAGTATCCATTATATATATTTGTGATCATCGTTCTCTATTTGATATGTTAATAAATCCATCGAACGATGTGTCGTTGAGTCCTACGTCAAATCACGTTGTATTTGTACTGTCTCACACTTGTTAGGAAAGCGAGCCAAGTTTAAGTCCCTGACATGTGTGAACGTGGAAGGCTCGTCCCGCTTTAATTTACTTATATTTGAACGTGAATAGCTCGTCCTTGTTGAACGTGAAGGTCTCATCCAGCTTTAATTTAGTTAGATTTAAACTTAAATGTGATCATGGAAGGCTCATTTTGATTGTTACTACATTATTTAAACAATGTGTAAGACCATTTGTAAACGTACAATGCATACATTTTGTTTGATCCTGTAAGCGTGTAAAACATTTGTGATTTGTGAAACTTGTCACCGTTTTGACCTTGTCGACATTGTGATCTTGTCGCCATTTTGACCTTGTCGCCATCTTGTAAACTTGATGTCCATGTCCTTACTGAATGTCATCTTGATGTAAGTGATGTGTCATCAAGGTTGTAGAGTATTAAGATACTTGTAGATTGTCTTTGTGAAGTGAGTTTGTGGAACGCGAAAAGTGTTTGGAAAGAAAGTAACGTGTATTGTAAAAAAAACTGTTGACGGACAAACTTACGACATACAATTACACTCAACGCCATACAAACCTAATCAACACTTAGTGACAAGCAGGCACACACCAACAAATAGACGCTAATTTATCTTCTTCCAAAAACAAAGCAGGTTTTTCCGTACCATCCGAAACCTTGCCGTAGAGGTCATTTGCGATTCGAAGTAGCGACCCTACAGTTCCTAGCCCGATTTTCAACCGTTCTTCACCGCATCCAGGGCACTTGAGTATACTTTTTCTTTTCGTATACTTTAAAAATGCATTTTTAGGCACATATCGTCCATATAAACAGATTGTAAATTGTTGATTACTAACCACTTATAACATATTTTGTGTGGCTTGTATTTCATTGACATTTTTCCATAATGTCTTCACTATTTGATTTCATTGATATGGGGATAAAGTTACAGTTACATGGTGATGAATTAACACAGTGGAGTGAGCAGAAATACGCAGAATACCTACTGGTACAGGAGAAAACTGCAGAACGCGACGAAAGGGCAGCAGAACGAGCTGCCAAACAAGCCGAATTAGAACTGGCTGCAAAGACAAAGCAAGCTGAGATGGATAGCGACCTAAAGAAGGCAGAAACAGCCTTAAAGCAAGCTGAGATCGAGAAAGAAACAGAGCTGAAGAAGGCAGAAATAGCAGCTCAGAGTAAGAGAGAAGAACTGGAGTTACAGTTGAAAATGAAACAACTGGACACTGAGACTGCGATTAACAAAGAGTCTAAGAAATCTGAAAGACTGGAGAAAGAAAACCAGTATAAGAAATATCAAGGTATTGTACGTAATTATACCTCGGGTGACTGCATCGCAGCCTTTACCCAAAATTTTGAAACTTTAATGGAACATTATCAAGTTCCACTTTCTGAATGGAATATTGTGTACATGAGGAGTTTGTCAGGGGAACCTCTTAAAGTTATTGAAACCATCCCCAAAGACCTCAGAAAAGATTACCATTATCTGAAATCTAAGATTATGGCACATTTTATGTTAGATGAGGCAGGTTACAGAGAACAGTTCAGTAAATTGAGCCCAAAACCGACTCAAACGTTCTCTGACTACCTCTGCTTAGTCCGAGATATTTTCACCAAATGGACGTCAGCAGCCAAAATTGAAAAAAGTTATCAGAGATTGGAAGATCTAATCATTAGAGACAAAATTGTGTCATCTATTCCTTCAGCCTTTGCTAAATTTTTGTTAGAGAATGAATGCTCTAGTGTGGATGAGATTGAAAGACGTGGTTCGGCTGACTACACAGCCAACAAACATTGCTTTGCTACTGAAGATACTAACATTAACTTTGTAGCAGCGGCTAATTATGACAAACAACCCTATAGTAGGCAGAAACCTCGTAGGCCTACCTCTGAGAAGTTATATCATTGCAATTATTGTAAATATTCTCATCATCAGAGTGAGATGTGTGATAAAAACCCTCGCTACCAGACTTACCTACTACACAGGGTAAATCAACAAGATAAGGAGCGTAAATCCTTCAAAAGTTTGAGTAAATGTTTCCTCTGTAAGGCGTACGGACACCATCGGAAAGATTGTGAGGGCAGGCATATGACCAACAAAGCAAATGCCGCCTTGTTTGATAGTTCCGCGTCTGAAGAAGAAGAGCCAGAGAAACATCCTGTGAACTCAGCACAGGCTTTTGACATATTCAGCGCAAACAAATGCTCTGTTTGTAATACTTTCTATGAAGATGGTATTTTAACATGCGGTCATACCATCCCTATTGCCAATGAAGAAGCTAATTTGGTAGTAGGTTCAAAAGGCAGAATAAACATCCATCACGGATATGTAAATGGCAAATATGCTACAGTCCTTCGCGACACAGGAAGTACACTCATTGGCCTGAAAAGAACGTTCATAATGCCTACAGACTACACAGGCAGGCACGTAACATGTAGAACATTCTGAGGCAATATTGAAAAATACCCATTAGCATGGGCATATATTGAAACACCGTTCCTCACTGGGAAAGTAAAGTGCGCTGCACTAACCAGTCCAGTTTGTGATATAATTATTGGTAATTTACCTGAGGTAAATGATACACCTCATGACATAACATCTTCATGTAATGATGATACCATAACATCACCATCAAATGTCATCATTGAAAATGTCACACCACCTATTGATTGTAAAGTAGCTAATGTAGCACTAAGTTCTCATGACATCATTGAAACTATTGTTCCATCATCATCATCTGATATCATTGAGTGTGTGAACGCAGTAACAAGAGCTACTGCTAGAGTGCAAGATGAAATAAATCAAACTGAGGCGATACAATTGCTCAGCCCAGTTTCACTACCTACTAACACCATGAAGGAAGCATTTGTAACAGCCCAAAAAGCTGATCCTTCATTGTCAAAATACTTTGACCTGATCGGTCGAAAGCCAAAAGTAACCAAGAATGCAAAATGGCATTTTGCTATGAAAAATGACATACTCACTAGGTATTACACCAGAGGTGACGATACCACAGAGCAAACTGTTTTGCCAACTAGTTATCGCAAGCAAGCCTTACATCTTGCACACGATATACCTCTTGCAGGACATATGGCATACGTTAAGACCAGATCAAGGTTATTGACACAATTTCACTGGCCAACATTTTGCAATGACATTAAAGAATATTGCAGAAGTTGTGACACCTGCCAGAAACTGGTTAAAAAAGGTAAACACCCACAGGCAAAGTTACAAGTTACCGACTTAGCCAGTCGACCTTTTGAAAAGCTATCGGTTGACATAGTGGGCCCTCTTAGTCATACAACAACTAGAGGGAATAAATTTATTCTAACTCTCATTGATCAATGTAGTCGCTGGCCAGAAGCTATTCCGTTAAAGAACATAACTGCCAATGACATAATGGAAGTGTTCTTCCATATTTTTTCTAGGATAGGTTTTCCAGATACTATCCAATCTGATAGGGGCACTCAGTTTATTGCCGCATCCACCCAAGCTTTCACCAAAATGCTGGGAGTGAAGCAGTGTTTCAATTCCCCCTACCATCCTCACAGTAGCGGAGTAATAGAAAAGTTTAACGGGGATCTTAAGCACATGCTTGCAAAAGTAACGCAAGAACACCCCAACAACTGGGATGTATATCTACCAGCTATTCTTTTTGCTTATCGCGAGGTACCACATGCTAGTACCGGTTTCTCTCCTTTTGAACTTATATATGGTGCCAAACCACGTGACCCATTGACCATTTACCACCAAATGTTAACTGACTCTACACCAGTACTTAAACCCATATCACCATACTTATATGTGACATCATTGCGTGAAAGAATCATCAAATCTTGTGTTATTGCAAAGAATGCACTAAAACTATCTGGTGCTACTTATAGACAGTATGCTGACAAAGGTAACAGGACAATAACATTGACACCTGGACAGGACATTCTTCTTCTGCTACCTAGTGACAGACACCTTCTGACTGATTCTTGGCAGGGACCTTTTAAAGTGACAAGACAGATTTCACCGGTAGACTACGAGATCCTTATAAAAGACAAACACAAAATATTTCACATAAATATGCTAAGACCATACCACAACAGAGACGACGAACAAGACGATACAACAGCTTGTACAGTGATAATAGATCACGAAGACGACGATGCTAGTGACGAAATTCCAACACCTGCATTAGACACGACAGACTGCTTGAAGGAGATCAAAATCAACCCAAATTTAACTCAAGCAGACACAGACAGTTGCAAACAACGTATACAACAGTACAACACCATCTTTTCCAACAACCCAGGACAAACAGAATTAGTACAGCATCACATCGCACTCACATCAAACACACCCATTAGATGCAGACCATACACCATCCCATTACATTACAAAGAACATTTACATCAAGAAATCATCAACTTAGAGAAAAATAACATCATAAGACGATCCCAATCAGACTACTCATCTCCCATGGTCATAGTACGCAAAAAGGACAATACAATAAGACTGTGCATCGACTACCGAAAACTGAATAAAATAACTGTTCTAGATCTTGAGCCAATGGCAAACACTGACGATCTTTTGACAGAACTGACAGACGCTAGGTTCTTTACGACTGTAGACATGACGAAAGGTTATTGGCAGATTGCTGTAGACGAACAGAGCAGACATCTGATAGCATTTGCCACACCTTGGGGACTGTACGAATGGTGCAAACTTCCATTTGGGCTGGTTAACGCCCCAGCCACATTCGTACGTATGACACGACTACTTCTAATAGACATTCCTAACATAATCTGCTATATTGACGACATATGCATTCACACAGAGACAATGACGGAGCACATTAAGACATTAGACCAAACATTTGAACGGATCAGACAGCACGGACTGACAGTGAAGCCTGCAAAAGTAGACATAGCCTACCAGGAAATATCATTCTTGGGTTACAAAATATCCAATGGCTTTGTCACGACAGACGATAAAATTGTGTCCAAGATACTAAAACTCTCACTTCCGACTACTAAAAAAACAAGTCAGAAGTTTGTTGGGCTTAATAAATTACTATCGGCAGTTTATTCCTGATTTTCTGAACTGACCGAGGTATTTACTAATCTACTAACAAAAGATAAACCAGAGAAAATTGTACACGATCAATGCCTAAAAATCGCATTTCATAAAGTGCTATCATGTTTTTCTGATAAGAATGAACATAATCTTATCCTTAAATTGCCCGATATCCGTTTACCTTTCAGATTACGCACAGATGCTAGCTCCGTGGCGATTGGAGCAGTCCTGTTGCAGGAGTATAACAACATTCTCCACCCCGTTTATTTTGTATCCAGGAAGCTGAAGGCCCGAGAGCGGGCATGGTCCATTCCTCAATTGGAAGCCCTAGCTTTAGTAGTAGGTGTTACAAAATTATCTAGATTTCTTCTAGGACGCCATTTCATCGTAGAATCGGACAGCAGCCCTTTACGATGGATGAATTCAGGTGTGCCATCGAACCATATGGTAGCGCGTTGGTCTTTGAAACTTCAAGATTATAGCTTTGAGGTTCGACATATCCCAGGCAGAACCAATTCAATTGCCGATCTTTTGTCACGTTGTCCGACCGACCCAGTGAGCACCAATGTCTGAGTGCAGTATGTAGAAATACACTCAGACCGACACAGCCATTTAGCAGTGAATAGTGGTTTTTCATTCACAAAAAGCTGTGTAATGTCTACAATATTGTGATAGGGATTACTCCCATTATATATAGTGTTCTTATTTTACTAGTTCATGTAGTGATTGTCGTGTATAAATGTGCAGTATGTGGTAGAAAGCGAACTTTATTAACTGTATATATTACGTACAAGAACAGTGTCACATTCGCACTTACCTAAAGCGAATTATCCAACGTGACAGTGACAGCTTCGTGTTGAATCTTCCAGGAACATTTTAATTACGAGTGTGAAAGTAAAAACTGAACAGTGACGACTTTTCTACACCTCTGCAGTGAACCGAAATCTTTAATGTTCGACTGAAACATCTAACACATGAACATTCGATCGTAATACAGAAGATTGTGTAGCAACATCCAACACGAACTTTGAGAACAGTGTTCCTTCTTTAAACTACATCAAACCGGAACAGGTGTGTTCTACAAGCTTTACCATCAGCTGATTTTAGTGCTCGTGTGTACTTCCGGATTAATTAGAAATTTAGAACAAAAATAGCAGACAACATATAAAAGGTTAAAAAGTTTTGACGATTCTAAAATGTTTAGGATTCTATAAAATTGAATACACGAATTGTGTGTTTATTTATTTCTCTAATGTAATCTTAGAATCATATCTTGATTAACGTATTCATATTACCGACTTTTTCTCGTTAATATGAAGAAACGTCAAGCAATGACACTAAGAAATTAAATAGTTATTGTAAATTATTGTGTTTCACTAATGTTAAAATTATTTCCCTTTCATTTATTGTTATTACATTTTCACACAAAGGGCCATAATTTGAAATGTATATGCTAATGTGTTGTGTGTAACATGTTGTTGTTAAAGTGTTGACACCACAGGCAGGACATCTACTGGGCATGGCAGAGGGTTGCCAACATTGTATACCAACACAATAACTCCTGGCCAAGTAGGGACAGGGTTTGAGTGTTTTATACGACTTATATAAAGTTGTATTTCAGTCTGGCTAGATGGTTTTTGTTTCAAGAACCATATTATTATTTTTTTTTCAAATTGCTGCGCCGTAGATGCGTGAAGCTGGTACTACTGATCTGACTGGGTGATAATACAATTGAGGTAACCAGCCATCGAAAGGGTGAAGCCTGATATGTGTTAAACATGAAGCACCACATGTCTTTGTACCCAACTCCCAGTTCTTATATATTTCTATGCCATGTGTGTAATTTTGATAACGTTGTGTATAACAATGGAAAGGTAGACTCTGACAAGGGTATACTATTAACCCAACAGGTACAGACATTATACATGAAAGACGACATCTTTCATGGATTTTACCGGGGGAGCGTGTCAGAGTCCGACAGGGGACAGCGATGCAGGGACATCGTTACGACCGCCAGGCGACTTAGCTCCCAGTAAGGGATGCAACAACTTCGTTGCGCCGCCAGGCAAATAGGAGTTACCGGCCTGCGAGATCGCTGGCTGACCAGCGGTCAGGCCGCCAACGCAAGACGCACGCCTGCCACGTGACGCCACGTCAGGCAGGAGGCAAGTTGCGAACCAGGTCCAGACAGCCCTGGGACACGGAACATGACGGACGTGTGATTGAGAGAAAGGCGTTGTATGGTTTCTGTATTGAAAGGCGAGTGTCTGGACATCTTGCGAGTCAGACTTGTGAACTGTATTGTGGATGTAAGTTGTAAAGTATCCATTATATATATTTGTGATCATCGTTCTGTATTTGATATGTTAAGAAATCCATCGAACGATGTGTCGTTGAGTCCTACGTCAAATCACGTTGTATTTGTACTGTCTCACACTTGTTAGGAAAGCGAGCCAAGTTTAAGACCCTGACAGCAAGGTGATAGGCTTACACTCAGCCGAAAGGATCAGTAACTAGTACTATCACCAGATGTGTTGTTTCCATCCTAGGTTCCCTACCAGATCCAAGGAAACTCAACAAGTTTTTGGGAAAAAATCCAATCCCATTCGGAAGAACACCAGTTCAACAATCAATAAAGTTGCATACATAACGTAACTAAAGCTAGAAGGAAGTTGATTCACCAAAGAGAGTGATGCGTACTGATGCACCACACAGCATCAGACAGTAGTAACTAAATGAGAACAGTCTAATAGTTACCTAGTGTTATATAATCTCGTGTAATAGAACACAAGACATTATACGTGAGGCTAGATAGACACGAGTGAGGATCAATCACATTAACAATTAACATTAATGACGGTGTACACACTACAAAGGACTTGTGCAGTTTTTTGTAAGGAACGATAGGAACGGACATTGTGTAGGGTGCAACCGGTCCATGATTAACTGTTAATACCACCGGTGTCTATTTCGGATGATCATGAAATTGGATTACCAGAGGTCTACAGAGGCAAAGCAGTATCCGGCAAGATGGTTTCGGCACGGGGTGAGATGTACATGTTCTGACGTAACGTGCTGTGGTCTATCCTTGCTGGGATCAGCTGACTGGGTTGTGGTCTGAGAGTCCGATTCTACACACTTTATAGAACACGTCACACATTTTCTTCACATACACGTCTCATATACGTTACACTTTTCTTTTAATAAATTATCTTTATTAATTTTTAGAAGCAAGAGTTGTTGAGTATGTTGCGTTGGGGAAGTATGAGAAGGGGGCATAGTACGACAGTGAGAGAGTGATAGGAAAAGGTGTCCATAGGCTGATGGAGTGTGTTGGACGGAAGCTGGTGGATTCTCCAGAATATTGAGAGGGAAAAAATATTATAATGTGGGTGTCGGCTCTCTTCACTCCAGGGACGACACTGTAAAGGAGGACACGACAGTAGCGGAGAGGCAGGGGGAGAACAAGAGGGAAGATGCCTGGCAGTTTGACATCATCACATGGAGCTACATCACATTAGAAATGAGTGGCAGCACACAAGACCAAAGTTGATGCACAGACGTGATTACCTTCGTCACACGGCATGGGCTATAAGCCGAAGTGAGATAAACGAGGCGTTTTAGGCCTCAGAATGCATACTCCCTCAACTGTTGCCCATGTCATGTACAGGTATCACTGTTGCTCTCCTGGGCACCATCCCCTCCCCCTCCTGTCATGTTTCTATGCCTATATGTGGTGTTTTGTGATTGACCCTCCCCACCCCTACACCTTCCAATACTGCCTTTGAATACCTTGCTCCTGTCCAGCCCGCGTGTCCGCATGTTCTCTTCTACCACCATTCGAGGCGCGTGCTACACGGGTGTCGTGCCCATAACAAGGCAGCTCTTCACGACAGATAAGTAACCTGTATGTATATGTTCGTGTTGATTGCTTTCATATAGAGCATGCTTGATGTTTGCGTGCTGACGAAGGTTATAACTGCCGCCTGTGTGTGATGTGTGCGTGCTGACGAAGGTTATAACTGCCGCCTGTGTGTGATGTGTGCGTGATGACGAAGGTTATAACTGCCGCCTGTGTGTGATGTGTGCGTGCTGACGAAGGTTATAACTGCCGCCTGTGTGTGATGTGTGCGTGATGACGAAGGTTATAACTGCCGCCTGTGTGTGATGTGTGCGTGATGACGAAGGTTATAACTGCCGCCTGTGTGTGATGTGTGCGTGATGACGAAGGTTATAACTGCCGCCTGTGTGTGATGTGTGCGTGCTGACGAAGGTTATAACTGCCGCCTGTGTGTGATGTGTGCGTGCTGACGAAGGTTATAACTGCCGCCTGTGTGTGATGTGTGCGTGATGACGAAGGTTATAACTGCCGCCTGTGTGTGATGTGTGCGTGATGACGAAGGTTATAACTGCCGCCTGTGTGTGATGTGTGCGTGATGACGAAGGTTATAACTGCCGCCTGTGTGTGATGTGTGCGTGATGACGAAGGTTATAACTGCCGCCTGTGTGTGATGTGTGCGTGATGACGAAGGTTATAACTGCCGCCTGTGTGTGATGTGTGCGTGATGACGAAGGTTATAACTGCCGCCTGTGTGTGATGTGTGCGTGATGACGAAGGTTATAACTGCCGCCTGTGTGTGATGTGTGCGTGATGACGAAGGTTATAACTGCCGCCTGTGTGTGATGTGTGCGTGATGACGAAGGTTATAACTGCCGCCTGTGTGTGATGTGTGCGTGATGACGAAGGTTATAACTGCCGCCTGTGTGTGATGTGTGCGTGATGACGAAGGTTATAACTGCCGCCTGTGTGTGATGTGTGCGTGATGACGAAGGTTATAACTGCCGCCTGTGTGTGATGTGTGCGTGACTGACGAAGGTTATAACTGCCGCCTGTGTGTGATGTGTGCGTGATGACGAAGGTTATAACTGCCGCCTGTGTGTGATGTGTGCGTGATGACGAAGGTTATAACTGCCGCCTGTGTGTGATGTGTGCGTGACTGACGAAGGTTATAACTGCCGCCTGTGTGTGATGTGTGCGTGATGACGAAGGTTATAACTGCCGCCTGTGTGTGATGTGTGCGTGATGACGAAGGTTATAACTGCCACCTGTGTGTGATGTGTGCGTGATGACGAAGGTTATAACTGCCGCCTGTGTGTGATGTGTGCGTGACTGACGAAGGGTTATAACTGCCGCCTGTGTGTGATGTGTGCGTGATGTACGAAGGTTATAACTGCCGCCTGTGTGTGATGTGTGCGTGACTGACGAAGGGTTATAACTGCCGCCTGTGTGTGATGTGTGCGTGATGATCGAAGGTTATAACTGCCACCTGTGTGTGATGTGTGCGTACTGACGAAGGTTATAACTGCCGCCTGTGTGTGATGCGTGCGTGCTGACGAAGGTTATAACTGCCGCCTGTGTGTGATGTGTGCGTACTGACGAAGGTTATAACTGCCGCCTGTGTGTGATGTGTGCGTGATGTCGAAGGTTATAACTGCCGCCTGTGTGTGATGTGTGCGTTCTGACGAAGGTTATAACTGCCGCCTGTGTGTGATGTGTGCGTACTGACGAAGGTTATAACTGCCGCCTGTGTGTGATGTGTGCGTACTGACGAGGGTTATAACTGCCGCCTGTGTGTGATGTGTGCGTGATGTCGAAGGTTATAACTGCCGCCTGTGTGTGATGTGTGCGTACTGACGAGGGTTATAACTGCCGCCTGTGTGTGATGTGTGCGTGATGTCGAAGGTTATAACTGCCCCCTGTGTGTGATGTGTGCGTGCTGACGAAGGTTATAACTGCCGCCTGTGTGTGATGTGTGCGTGATGACGAAGGTTATAACTGAAGCCTGTGTGTGATGTGTGCGTGCTGTCGAAGGTTATAACTGCCGCCTGTGTGTGATGTGTGCGTGCTGTCGAAGGTTATAACTGCCGCCTGTGTGTGATGTGTGCGTGCTGTCGAAGGTTATAACTGAAGCCTGTGTGTGATGTGTGCGTGCTGTCGAAGGTTATAACTGAAGCCTGTGTGTGATGTGTGCGTGCTGTCGAAGGTTATAACTGCAGCCTGTGTGTGATGTGTGCGTGCTGACGAAGGTTATAACTGAAGCCTGTGTGTGATGTGTGCGTGCTGTCGAAGGTTATAACTGACGCCTGTGTGTGATGTGTGCGTGCTGTCGAAGGTTATAACTGAAGCCTGTGTGTGATGTGTGCGTGCTGTCGAAGGTTATAACTGACGCCTGTGTGTGATGTGTGCGTGACTGACGAAGGTTATAACTGCAGCCTGTGTGTGATGTGTGCGTGCTGACGAAGGTTATAACTGCCGCCTGTGTGTGATGTGTGCGTGACTGACGAAGGTTATAACTGCCGCCTGTGTGTGATGTGTGCGTGATGACGAAGGTTATAACTGCCGCCTGTGTGTGATGTGTGCGTACTGACGAAGGTTATAACTGCCGCCTGTGTGTGATGTGTGCGTGATGACGAAGGTTATAACTGCCGCCTGTGTGTGATGTGTGCGTGCTGACGAAGGTTATAACTGCCGCCTGTGTGTGATGTGTGCGTGATGACGAAGGTTATAACTGCCGCCTGTGTGTGATGTGTGCGTGCTGACGAAGGTTATAACTGCCGCCTGTGTGTGATGTGTGCGTGCTGATCGAAGGTTATAACTGCCGCCTGTGTGTGATGTGTGCGTGCTGACGAAGGTTATAACTGCAGCCTGTGTGTGATGTGTGCGTGCTGACGAAGGTTATAACTGCCGCCTGTGTGTGATGTGTGCGTGCTGTACGAAGGTTATAACTGCCGCCTGTGTGTGATGTGTGCGTGCTGACGAAGGTTATAACTGCCGCCTGTGTGTGATGTGTGCGTGCTGTCGAAGGTTATAACTGCCGCCTGTGTGTGATGTGTGCGTGCTGACGAAGGTTATAACTGCCGCCTGTGTGTGATGTGTGCGTGCTGACGAAGGTTATAACTGCCGCCTGTGATTGTATTCTACTAGAGCTTTCGCATTCTGCTTGTTTTCGTTGATTCATTCATAACTTAGGGGAAGAAAGCCTATTAAATGAATTGTGTATTTGGTTTGAGGATCTTAGCCAAGACTTAACACTTTTTTTCTGTATTGACGAAAAGAAGCGATTATTCTCCTCTTCCTATAGGCCAACCCGTCAGGCGTTGGTGACCGTTCTTGTCCAGAACCTTCTGTCGTATGTGCCACCAAACATTTATGATACTGATGACCCTGATTGTCCATCTCACGACAGTTCACAATCGTCACGTATTTTGCTGGTATATGTTTTTTTTTTAATTATCGAAGTCGCGGCAGTCACACAACAAGCAAATGGACGAATCCTTCAAACAAATACAATACACATAGTCCCATAGTGTTTTATAGTGTCTACCATATTGGTAATTTTCAACGGAATAAAAAGACGTTTTGTTTACACCACAATAGTTTGAGCATACGAATTGTATCTGTCTCAGCATATGTGTTTATTTATTATTAAATCTTAGCAGCACTAAAACAAAAACGACGAGAATGCAGCCAATGACAGGTATGGATCCCCGATCACTGCTTTGATAAGGAAAGAAAACAGCACCCAGACGATTACCCAGATAAGCAAAGAAATGGGAGTCTCCGTATCGAAGCTATGAAGCTAAGCCTTAACACTTTCTATGTTAGTTGATTTGTTAGTCATCATCATGTGCCATACCGATAATCATAGGTGGTCATGTTTCGCCATCTCACACTATCACCAGTCGTGAATCAGTTATGTGTTCTTGTCTCGATTATGCCATGTCATCAAGCCATTCATATATTTATCTCCCTGCCTTCCCCTTGTTCCTTTCCCTCAATCCTTCCACCTGTTGCTAATTTTATTTGGTTATTTTCATTAATTACGTGCCCAAATAATATTGACTATCAACTTTTCATTTCTTTAATCAGTTTACTGTTTTCATTTGTTCCTTGTAGGACTTGTTCAATGGTTTTTCTGTCTTTCCATTATATTCTTGGCATCTTCCTCAGAAACTACATCTCCACTGCCACCATATGTTTGCCAGCTTTTCTGTTTACTGACACGATTCACATCCATATAATTGTATACGTTATATGTAACATTTCAACACCTTTTCTCGTTGCAGCTGATATTTTTTAAAGTTTGGTCAGTATGTTTTCCACCAGGCATCTTCGTCATAGCGATGCTTGATCTAATAACCTTATTGCACCTCCCAGCAGGTTTTATTGCAGTTCTTAGATATTTATATCGATTTACTATTTGAAATGACGAGAGATAGTTGTATCAATTCACTCTAGTGAATTGATGAAACATGATTTTCAGTGCATTTTTTTTAGAAGTTTAGCACTAGTGATTTTACTGCAGTTTCTTTCATTTGATTATTTCCTTGTGCAAAAGCTAAACGTGATATTTTTTATTAAATATGTCTCTAGCAGTGTTTATTAGGTACAGTACAACATTCTCCTTATATTTTCTACCGATATGACTGTTACTATAACTCTGGTTATCATAATCGAAACAGAATATTATGCACATGATAATAAATTACAAAACGGTGTTTCGCTTATTTATTTGCTGTTGAAAGGACAATTATCACTTTTCTCAGTCTACGTCACTTCCCGACGTTTTGCCTAAGATTAAAGTGTGGATTTATCTGTACTTGATCTGACTAAGGTGCAGAGATGGCTATCCAAACTTAACCCCGAATCATTGTTCACTAACATTGGCATAAAAAACGCTTGAAAAGTCCAATTATTTCTCTTCTTTAAATGTTCGTTACTATATGGCACAGCATTACGGTCTGATGTGTTAATGTGTTTGTTATTTGGCCTATGCTAGTTTAATATACATTTCTGAGACCTAAGGTGCTATGTCAATTTGTTGGATAAGAATTATGTCCATACTCAATAGTTGTGGATTCATGGAGATTATAGACCTGGCTAATGAAGCCACCTTTTTATCGGAATGTCTAATTGGTCATGCGTCGACGTACACTTCTTCCTGTAGCGAGGCGCTGTCGTCATTTGGAGATGAGAGGTTCGAATCCCGGTCTGTAACTTCAGCTTTCAAATATTTTTTTTTAATGTTGTCTAGTGCGTCCTCTAGTCTCTAACTCTTACCCCTACTTCCATGAGTGCCAAAACATTACGTGTGTATTTATTAATTATTTCTCTTGATGGCCTCAAAGGGTTCCCCAATAGATATTTATTTGTACCACGAGATCTACATGAGTGCAAAGGAAATGGCTACAAGAACAAGCGTGTACTGATGGATTTGGGCCACAAGAGAAAGGCTGAGAAGTCCAGATATAAAATTCTTAGTGATCAGACTGAGGCTCGTAGACAGAAGGTTAAAGTGGCTGGTCGCAGACGTGAATAGCGCATTGCATTGAACAGAGAAAAGCTGTTGACGAACATTGAAGAAATCAAGGAATAACTATTACGTTAAAGTGTTATTAATAATCATGTGTATTTTTTTTTAACATGACTAATAATTATATTATGAATTAAATGTAATTGTTGCGCAATTTATTGGATGACCGATTTTGCTGCATCTTGTCAGGCACACGCTGTAGAAGTCACTCAAGATAAAACAAAGCGAAACAATGAATCTTTCATGCTGAAATATACTAACACACATATTCCAGCAGTCATGCATAATATCTACCATGGTAAAATTAAAATGATTATCATCTTTTATGTTTGTTTACACACCAATGGTTTGGGCATACAAATCTTGCTATTCGTATTTTATGTGTGTTAAACAGGCAATAAATTATGCATTCTGATGCGGGAAAATAATTGTTAACAATTGAGTGAAAATGAGGTTCAAGGTTAAGGTTCATGGAAGAAGTGCGAACACTTCTGCCTCTATAGAACAGCATACTCGCATCTGAGATTGCACACGATGTCTCCAGCAGGAAGAGGTAGGACATTGTTGAGTCTGCCCAGCAGTTGCCCATCCAGGTGACGAACCCCAGTGCTCGCTTCCCATCCAAGAAGGATGAATAAATTAATCGTTTGCTTTCATAAGTACTGTTATAAACTATTTAAAAATATACAGACACAAAAATGGCACGATAGACAGAGAAATCGAATGAAGATGTCAAAAAGCACGTGCGTGTATATATCAACTATCACATACACCGAAACATCGTAATATGCCTGTGTCAGCAAAACGACAGATAATACATAGCACAATCACACACACCCTGCGCTACGACAGCTTGGCAATACGAATCGCAACTGCTCCAGAGTATGTTTTTCATTATTATCATGTCTGAGCAGTAATAAAATAAACAAAAATAAAAAATAAGAAAATCCACCCCATGACAGGGATTGATCCATGACCATTGATTTGATAAGCTAAGAAAACAACACCTGCACATTACCTAGATAAGCAAAGAAAACAGCACCCGCACATTGCCTAGATAAGCAAAGAAAACATCACCCGCACATTGCCTAGATAAGCAAAGAAAACAACACCTGCACATTGCCTAGATAAGAAAAGAAAACAGCACCCGCACATTGCCTAGATAAGAAAAGAAAACAGCATGCGCACATTGCCTAGATAAGCAAAGAAAACAGCACCCGCACATTGCCTAGATAAGAAAAGAAAACAACACCTGCACATTGCCTAGATAAGCAAAGAAAACAGCACCCGCACATTGCCTAGATAAGCAAAGAAAACAACACCTGCACATTGCCTAGATAAGCAAAGAAAACAGCACCAGCGCATTGCCTAGATAAGCAAAAACATGGGGGTTTCGTATCGAAGTGGTTACGCCGCCTGAGTGGTGCTCGAAATTTCTGTGTTCGAAAACGGACTCATTCGGTTCACTGGAGCAATTTACTCTGAGATCTCTGAGTGTTGACGCTGGAGCTACGGAGTTCGTGCCCATGAAGTTTATTTTCTAAAGGAAGGCTTAGGTAAACCAAAATTGAGTCCTGTCTGAAAGCATCCTTACAATAGCGTTTTCTTTTGGAACACATTGCCAATGGGAACTGTATAAAGCTAAGCCTTAACACTTTTTATTTATGTTGATTTGTATGCAGATATTCATGTTGGGCCATGTTTCGCCATCGCACACCATCACCAGAATCATGGATCAGCTTTGTGTTCTGGTCTCGATATTTTAACGTGGTCTATCCATCCAATTATTTATCACTCTGACCTCCTTTTGTTCTTTCCACTAAACTCTTGTAGGTCTCATCGTTATGTTTTTGTCTGTCCATGGTATTCTTTGCATTTTCCTCAGAAATTAAATATCCACTGCCATCAGATATTCGCCAGCTTTTCTTAATACTGTACACCATTCACACCCATATAATTGTACACGATCTATACAGCACGTCAACACCTTTTCTCGTTGCAATTGACATCTTCTTATTGGTCATTATGTTTTCCATGATGCAAAAGGTAAAATACTGGTACTACTAATGCTAATTTCATAATCAAAACCAAATAGTATGCACATGATAAGAAATCATAAAATGGTATTTCGCTTGTTTATTTTCTTATTTTGTATTTTTTTTTTTTATTTAGAGCATGCCCACATTATCATAACAACAGGTCTGCATAATTATTAAATATCGACATAATTTATAAACAGTTCTGTTCAAACAACTTCGGGTAAAACCACGTTAAGAAAAGGAACACACACAATTAAATTAAGGCTTTGGACATAACGACATAACATGTTAAGGGACATAACCTGATCTAAAAATTATTCCTAACATTTATAGTTCTGGCAATTACTTTGTTAATTCTTCGAGACTTTTATTTGTTAGTCAACCGTTACTACCTTGACTTCCTACAACCTTGACTATTATATGTCAGGTCTTAGTCAGATATGACTGAGCTACCGTATAACAGTACCTGCTTTCTGTTAGCGCCGAATGTTGGGCGGCGCTTACCAAACCAGAACCCCACATTGTGCCAACGGCTTCGGGCGGAAGAGCGCAATCGGGAGGGTACAAGCCTTACCCTTGTGCGAGGCAATGCAAGCTAAAGACAAAATGTCATGGCAGGGCAGACCAGGCCCTAAGCCTTGGTTGGCGGCTGGTCTAGGATCGAAGCTCCGACAGGCGGACAGTTAGAGCATTGCTTTGCTGATCCGGCAGCTTCTGCAGCTTGTCTTGTTCCAGATGTAGGGGTGCTACCTTTCCTCTGGAGTGAACTAGGCAGGCCGAGAGAGGGATCATGCTGCATGGGCAACACATGATCTCTATATTTTAGTCCAGGCTTTGTGCTGTGGAGAGGCAATAACTCCATCCCTGATCTTAACTGGTCTCGGAATCAAAGCGAGAGGCAACTGTTACGGGTTATAAGTCCCTGTCAATTGGCGTATTCATGGATCGCCACGCGTTGCCTCTGACGGTGGGAGACACCTACAGGTGTCACTGATCAGCTACCGCCCGCCTCAAGCTGTGCAGCCCCCGGCCAATTGGGTGCTGATCCGCCACAGCCTGCCTGCTTCAATGGGTGGTTGGGGCTAGCACAAAGTATGAATCGCAGGCTGTAAAACCAATGCACCAAATAACAAAAATAAAAATAGAAACCCCAAGCTACGGCTGGAACGTGAGATCCATGTGTCCAGGATTTTCCACTGACTTGACCAATATTGACGATGTGAGAAAAACGGCTGTGATTGATGCCGAACTCAATCGTCTTAACATTGATATTGCTGGCCTGCAGGAGACTCGCCTCGCTGAGGAAGGGTCACTCAGGGAAAACAATTACACCTTTTTGGAAGGGTAGAGGGCAGGCAGAAAAAAGGCAACACGGTGTGGGCTTTGCAGTGAAGAATTCGCTACTGGGAATGATTGAAATTCCAGCAGGAGGAAATGAAAGACTATTATCCCTGCGCTTGGCAACCTCTTGTGGGTTTGCCACCATTATTACTGCATATGCACCGACACTCGATTCCTCTGATGATGTGAAGGATTCGTTTTATGAGGAGTTAGACTCCGTGATCAAGGCAGTTCCAAAATCTGACTACATTTATATGCTCGGTGATTTCAATGCTCGTGTGGGCAAGGACTCGAGTTCATGGCCTAGTGTGCCTTGGAAAATACAACATCGGTCGCATGAATGAAAATGGGCAAAGGCTGCTGGAGCATTGCACCAGTAATGACCTATGTATTACAAACTCCTTTTATAAAACAAAATAGATGCATAAGGTCACATGGAAACATCCAAGATCCGGCCATTGGCACCAGCTGGACTTCATCATCACACGGAGACAACATCTGAACCATATATCATTGACTCGAAGTTACCACAGTGCTGACTGTGATACGGATCATTCTTTGGTTGTTGCAAGGGTTAGACTGAGACCAAAGAGAATCTACACAGCTAAACACAAATCTAGCCCCAGGATTAATATTACTAACACTCACGATCCTGAAAAGTGCTTTCAGTTTCAACAGCAACTTGAAGACGCTTTCACTGATACACCAGAAAATTGTACAGTAAATGAAAAGTGGGGTCAAATTAAGGAAACTCTTTATAAAACTGCCGTAGGGTTTACGGCACTGTGGATCATAAGAGGCAGGACTGGTTTGCGGCAAACAGCGAGACTCTGCAGCCCTTGATTGATAAGAAGAAGAAAGCTCTCTTAAGAAACAAGGAAAGACCAACGCGTAACACTCTGAGTGAGCTAAGGCAAGCTAGGAAGGATGTGCAAAAGGCTGCCAGGCAGTGTGCAAATGATTATTGGATCAAGTTATGTGAGTCCATTCAAATCGCAAGTGATAAGGGAAACATAAGAAGCATGTATGAAGGAATAAAGAAAGCCTGTGGTCCAGTGATCAAAAGAAGTGCACCATTGAAAACCTTGACTGGAGAAATCATCACTGATAAGAAACAGCAGATGGACAGATGGGTAGAGCACTATTTGGAGCTTTACTCAAGTGAGACCAAACTAGCGGATGATGCCCTCAACGCCATAGAGGCTCTACCAACTCTTGACCACCTGGACACACTTCCCACCATAACAGAAGTTAAGTGTGCTATAAATGAACTTGCATCTGGCAAGGCTCCAGGTAAGGATGGGATTCCAATAGAGGTTATCAGGAGTGGGCAAGACACACTCACTCTACAGATCCACCAGCTAATAGAGCTATGCTGGCGAGAAGGACAAGTCCCACAGGATTTCAAAGATTCAAGCATCATAACACTGTACAAGAACAAGGGCGATCGGAGCGACTGCAACAACTATAGGGGTATCTCACTTCTGTGTATTGTTGGAAAAGTATTTGCCAGAATTGTTCTGCGCAGACTTCAAGTCCTAGGAGATCAAGTCTACCCCGAATCACAGTGTGGCTTTCGACAGAACCGGTCTACCATTGATATGATATTCTCATTGCGACAAATGCAAGAAAAATGCCGTGAACAGAATCAACCACTGTTTATTGCCTTCATCGACCTCACAAAGGCATTTGATTTGGTCAGTCGTGAGGGTCTGTTCAAGGCACTAAAGAAGATTGGCTGCCCACCAACTCTTCTGTCCATTGTGGAATCGTTCCACACAGGCATGAAGGGTATAATCAAGTTTGATGGTGCAACTTCTGAAGAATTTGAAATCAAGAGTGGAGTTAAGCAAGGTTGTGTACTAGCTCCCACCCTCTTTGGAATATACTTTTCACTTCTACTGAAATATGCCTTTCGTGATCAGGATGGTGGTATATACATTCACTCACGCTCAGATGGCGGCCTCTACAATGCTCAGAGATTGAAGGCCAAGACCAAAATTAGGAGGGTACTGATCAGAGAGTTGCTTTTTGCAGATGATGCTGCAGTTACGACCCACTCTGAGGAAGAATTGCAATGTCTACTATCTGCATTCTCCAATGCTTGTTCTGAATTTGGTTTAACAATTAGCAAAAAGAAGACACAGATTATGTCACAAGGTGCACATGGGGTACCATCAATCTTTATTGACGACGCCGAACTAGAGATGGTAGACCATTTTACATATCTAGGATCAGTGGTAAATAGCAAATTATCCCTAGATCAGGAAATCAACATCCGGATTGGTAAGGCAGCAACAACAATGAACAGGTTAAGAAAAAGAGTCTGGGAGAACAGGAAGCTTACTGCCAAAACAAAAGTCCTTGTCTATCAAGCCTGTGTCCTTAGTACTCTTCTTTATGGCAGTGAAACCTGGACAACTTACTCACACCAAGAGAAACAGTTTAAACAGCTTTCATATGCGGTGTCTGCGAAGAATTCTTGGTATTAAGTGGCAAGACAAAATCACAAATACTGAAGTATTGGAAAGATCAGGTTGTGTGACAGTTTATTCCATGCTCAGTCTTCGTAGACTTAGATGGATAGGACATCTTAGGAGGATGGATGATGGTAGAATACCAAAGGACATCTTTTTTGGTGAATTACAGATGGGTAAGAGATCTCAGGGTCGGCCTCTACTACGATACAAAGATGTGTGTAAGCGGGACATGATTGATACAGGCATTGATAATGCACATTGGGAGCAAGTCGCCGCTGAACGTGTTGCATGGAGGGCAAACATCAGAAATAGAATAAAGACAAAGGAGAAAATTATTGCAGATAAGTCACACACCGAGCGTTTCAGACGTAAGATGGTGCATGATGGTGGAAATGACCACGTGTTCACATGCACCCCCTGTGAACGATCATTTACAGCGCAAGTTGGCCTTATCAGCCACATTCGCTACCACCATAGGTAAAAGTTATTATGCCTTTTTAAAGCACAAACTATCGTCTGTCAAGACGGCAAGGTGCCAATGTAACTACCATTCCCCAATATTTTATTAATTTATACATTTCAAAGAAAGATAAGCAGCGTATCGACACAAGTAATAATATTATTTATTTACATTTTTGCACAATACATTTTTATAATCTGCATTCCTTTCTTTTCTATAATAATATATATGTAACTTTAGTATCCAATATGACAACCTTAGATAAAAATAATTGCTATAATTTTGGCAGGCCATTGAAAGGCCAAATAATCTTCGAGCATGATCAAAGTGTAGTATTATGTCAGGGCGACATGCAGAGGCGATCTTCCAAGTGACACACAGAGACTTGAGGACATGATGGGGCTGCTCTGGTTAGTGGGGAACCACGAAACAATTTTTTTTTTTTTTGGCGGGGGAGAGGGTGTGAAATGAACAGTTCGACTTAAACGTGGACATTTATATAGTCGATAATTCATTTTTATGTTCCACTAATCCGAAAATTCGAGGTAACCGGTTTCGACTTATCAGGAATGTTTATACAAAGATAAAAAAGGATCTTGGCAGGGACCAAGCTAATAACGTCGACTTAAGCGAAATTCTAGTTATCCGAGTTCGACTTAAGTGGACTCGACTGTGTATAGTAAACATAACACATGATCATTGGCACCTTTCCGTCTTGACAGACGATAGTTTGGTACATTGTGCTTCAAAAAGGCTTAATAACCACGACCCATGGCGGTGGCGAATGTGGCTGTTAAGGCCAATTCGTATTGTAAATGTTTGTCCACAGTGGATACATATGAAAACATGGTCATTTCCACATCAAGCACCATCTTACGTCTCTCACGCTGTGTGTGTGCATTATCTGCAATCATTTTCTCCTTTGTCTCTCCATAGCACAAAGCCTGGGCTAAAATATAGAGACCATGTGTTGCCCATGCACCATGATCCCTCTCTCGGCCTGCCTAGTTCAGTTCCAGAGGAAATGTAACACTTATACATTTGGTCAAGACAAGCTGCAGAAGCTGCCGGATCAGCAAAGCAATGCTCTAGCTGTCCGCCTGTCGGGGCTTCGATCCTAGACCAGTTGCCAACCAAGGCTTAGGGCCTGGTCTGTCTTGCCATGACATGTTGTCTTGAGGTTGCATTTCCTCGCACCAGGATAAGGCTTGTACCCTCCCAATTGCGCTCTTCCGTCCGAAGCCGTTGGAACAATGTGGGGTGTCGTGTTTGGTAAGCACCGCCCAACATTCGGCGCTGATAGAAAGCAGGTAGTACTGTCTACTGTCATACGGTAGCTCAGTCATATCTGACTAAGATGGACTCAGGCGAGAGAGTGAGGTCGACGAATTGCGCAACTCTTCCTCACTTTAATCCAAGTCATCGCGCAAGTCATTCTTCATCCAACATCATATATTTTCGTCAGGAGGAGTGACAGACAAGACGTTCGAGTGACAAAATCCATGTGTGGTGCCGAATGTTGGACAGATCATCGTCTCATTGTCTCGAAAATAAACATTCACATCAGGCCACCACGGCGTCCTCAAGGGGCGAAAATGCAAAAACAAAGCCAAATGTCACCAGCCTAAACAGCAAGAAAATGCAGCAGTCGTTTGAAAATATGCTGGAAGACCGCCTCAAGCTCAATGCTGCAGCTAAACAGGATACAGAAACAGAATGGAGAGCCCTAAAGGACATAATTTACAACACTGCTATGGAAATCCTGGGTCCAGCCCCCCGAAAGCATAAAGACTGGTTTGATGAAAATTCTGAAGTCATCAACCAATTGCTGGCCGAGAAACATCTTCTCTTCAAGGCACATTTGAATGACCCAAAGTCAACATAAAAAAAAAGATGCTTTCAAGAACATTCAGAGAGTAGTGCAGCAGAAACTTCTGCACATGCGGGACTCCTGGCTGAGCATCAAAGCTGATGAAATTCAGGGCTTTGCTGACAGACATGATATGAAAAACTTCTACGACTCACTGAAAGCGGTCTATGGTCCTACATCACCAGGCATGGTTCCCCTCCTCAGTGCAGATGGGGGAACATTGGTCACCGATAAGAAAGAAATCCTTCAACGCTGGGCAGAGCATTTCAGCAAAATCTTAAATGCAACTTCTTTCTTCGATGATGAAACCATCAACTGCCTTCCTCAAGTTCCAACCAATGAGACACTTGATGACCTGCCAACCATAGTGGAAGTAAACAAAGCCATCCAGCAACTCTCCAGCAGCAAGGCACCTGGTCCGGACTTCATCCCAGCAGAGATATACAAGGCAGGTGGGCCGGTCCTAACAGAGCAGCTTCACCAAGTCTTTACAATCATATAGGTGAACGAGAACATGCCACAAGATTTCAAGGACGCGTCAATAGTCCACCTTTACAAACGTAAAGGAAACCGTCAATCCTGTGACAATCACCGAGGCATCTCTTGCTTTCAATTGCAGGGAAGATACTCGCCAGAATTCTTCTCAATCGCCTCACGGCCCATCTCGATCAAGGTCTTCTTCCTGAGAGTCAATGTGGCTTCAGAAAAGAACGTGGAACTGTTGACATGATTTTCGCTGCATGGCAGCTGCAAGAGAAATGTCAGGAACAGAACTGCTAAATATTCTCCACTTTCATTTACCTTACCAAGGCTTTTGATACAGTCAGCAGAGAAGGTCTGTGGAAGATTATGGCAAAATATGGCTGTCCACGAAAGTTTGTCCAAATAGTGCGGCTATTTCATGACGGCATGCAGGCAAGAGTACAGGAAAATGGTGAACTGTCTGAACCCTTTCCTGTCACCAATGTTGTGAAGCAAGGACGTGTCCTGGCACCAACACTGTTCAGCCTCATGTTTTCAGCCATGTTGATGAATGCCTTCGAGAACGACGACATTGGAATAGACATCAGTAGTAAGGGATGTTGTAACTACTTATCATTTTAGGTGCAGCACCTATATTTTTTACTATATAAAAAGTCTAGAACCTACGCTCTGACGCCACCAAACTGCACCTACGGGACCAAATTTTTTGAATTTTGGCGGTTATTTTCTTGGGTTTGGATGACCACTTCCAGTTGTCACTTCCGGTCCCGGTACTCCCTACCGACCACACCGCCTACAGGTACCTCCGCCGGCCGCCTCCGCTCCCTTGGTCTGTCCCGGGGTCGCTAGAAGACAGTGGTGCAAGTCCCGGTCATGTGGTCTACTTATATAAGTAAACCAAATAGTTGTCGAGTTCGAGTCCCAGTGTGTGTGTGTGTGTGTGTGTGTGTGTGTGTGTGTGTGTGTGTGTGTGTGCGTGTGCGGTGCTGTGTGCGCGACCTCCAGCCATATCGATCCCCTTCGATGAGGAGACAGAAGTCAGTATGACAGAAAAATGATTTATTTCATCTCTCGAGCGAACCCGAGGATCCCCTTTTGGATTGCATGAATAAACTTTTACATGCTTCGACAGGTTTTCCCTACCCATGTATAACCTTTAACCGTTTGGTGGAAATCTGGTTTATGAATATTCTAATCGACCATAGAATAACACTAAAAATTAAATCCAAAACTTAATTATACTGTCTAAATTCGTGTATGTATAGTGGACCATATTAATTTCAATAAAAAACTATAATTCCCGTTTAAAATAAGCCATAAGTTCCCGAGATATACATTAAATTATGTAATATTATTAAACAAATAACGTCCCATTTTGCAAACATAAATATAATTAACCAAGGGAGATTAATCGTTGTCCCTTGGCTCAAACCAGAATTGTTCCCCATGAATGCCCCAATACCTGCGCGCACAAACAACCAGTGACGCTTCGCCGAACACGAGCCGACGGAGACGACAATAGCAGGGGCCAGCGGAGTACTGATAACCGATAGATAAGAACCTGAAGGTAATTAACAGTGACGGCTAGGCAAGTGGAAAATATGCAGTGGTCAGGCATACAAGAATTCAACACATATTTGTATTTCTATTTTGCTGTAAATCTCTCTCTCTTTCTCTCTTTCTCTCTCTCTCTCTCTCTCTCTCTCTCTCTCTCTCTCTCTCTCTCTCTCTCTCTCTCTCTCTCTCTCTCTCGCTCTCATGAAATAATACTGAATACGTGTGTGCGTGAGTGGGTGTACTGTCGAGTATGTGTGTGTGTGCACAGGTAGGCGTGCGTGTGTGTGTGTATGTGTGTGCCTGCGTGGGTGGGCTATTAATTGCAGGACAT
Source organism: Cepaea nemoralis (assembly GCA_014155875.1). Taxonomy (NCBI): domain Eukaryota; kingdom Metazoa; phylum Mollusca; class Gastropoda; order Stylommatophora; family Helicidae; genus Cepaea; species Cepaea nemoralis. Next base: position 1,251,082 of record JACEFZ010000517.1, on the reverse strand, counting down.
CGCAGTCAACCTCAGTATTCTACGGAGTGTCTGACTTTCTGAGGCACGTTTTGCAATTGTCATTATGGACGAACGACAGTCATGGGGTGTGCGCTAGCGCGCGTGTGTGTATACACATCCGTGTGTGCATGCGAGCGCGCGTGTGCCATCAATTACAGGACATCACAGTAAACCTCAACATTCTTTGGAGTTTCGTGTGTGCTGGGCAAGTTTGCAATTGTCATTATATACGAACGACAGTCAGGTCATGTGCGCTAGCGCGTGCGTGTGTGTATGCGTGCGTGCGCGCGGGTGTGCTATCAATTGCAGGACATCGCAGTCAACCTCAGTATTCTACGGATTGTCTGACTTTCTGAGGCAAGTTTTGCAATTGTCATTATGGACGAACGACAGTCATGAGGTGTGCGCTAGCGCACGTGTGTGTATACACATCCGTGTGTGCATGCGCGCGCGCGTGTTCTATCAATTACAGGACATCACAGTCAACGTCAACATTCTTTGGAGCTTTCGTGTGTGCTGGGCAAGTTTGCAATTGTCATTATATACGAACGACAGTCAGGTCATGTGCGCTTAGCGCGTGCGTGTGTGTATGCGTGCGTGCGCGCGGGTGTGCTATCAATTGCAGGACATCAGCAGTCAACCTCAGTATTCTACGGAGTGTCTGACTTTCTGAGGCAAGTTTTGCAATTTTCATTATGGATGAACGACAGTCATGGGGTGTGCGCTAGCGCGCGTATGTGTATACACATCCGTGTGTGCATGCGCGCGCGTGTATGCTATCAATTACAGGACATCACAGTCAACCTCAACATGCTTTGGAGTTTCGTGTGTGCTGGGCAAGTTTGCAATTGTCATTATATACGAACGACAAGTCAGGTCATGTGCGCTAGCGCGTGCGTGTGTGTATTCGTGCGTGCGCGCGGGTGTGCCTATCAATTACAGGACATCACAGTCAACCTCAGTATTCTACGGAGTGTCTGACTTCTGAGGTAAGATTGTTGCATGTCATTATTGAACGAACGGTAGTCATGGCACGTGCGCGTCTCGTGTGTGTGTGTGTGTGTGGTGTGTGCTTTCAATTACAGGACGTTGCAGTCAACCTCAGTATTCTACGGAGTGTCTGACCTCCGGGGCAAGTTTGCAATTGTCATTATATACAAACGACAGTCAGGTCGTGTGCGCTAGCGCGCGTGTGTGTATGTACATGCGTGTGTGGGTGTGCGTGCGTGTGTGCTATCAATTACACGACGGCGCAGTCAACCCCAACATTCTATGGAGTGGTGTGCTTGCTGGGTAAGATTGCTGCTGTCTTATTGAACGAGCGGCAGTCATGTCACATGCGTAGGCGTGCGTGTATGTACATGCGTGTGTGTGCGCTATCAATTACAGGACGTCGCATGCAACCCGAACATTGATTGGTTGGTCGTGTGCCACCATGCTTTACCGTGTCACGGCATGGCCAAAGCTAGGTATTGTACTATACCTGTGTTTCAATCTTTTACATAGCACAGTTAAGCTGTAAGGCAAGCCATTTAAAGGACGTTGCACTCAGCCCTAACATTGATTGGTTGATCGTGTGCTATCATGATTCGCCGTGTCACCTCACGACCAAAACTATGCCTTGTACTATAGTTGTGTCTGACTATTACATACTGCAGTCAAGTTGTAACGCATTGCATTTACACGACGTCGCAGTCAGCCCCAGCATTCATGCTTCTTGGACAAGCTTGCCGATGTCTTTCTGACCAACCGGTACCCATGATCGTCTGTAGTGTCTGTCACCCGGATTACCAGCATCAGCATCACCCAGCTCCATCAACAAAATCACTATCATCATCATCATCAACAGCAGCATCGTCATAAGCTGAAGGTGACCGATCGAGTGACTCACCACAGGCTATGTCGGCGAGTGAACGTACGTGAACGTGTTCAGACATGTCTTTGGGGAAAACTGGAGGTTGACTCAGAGCGTACTGACAACATAACGATACAACCGATCAAATATGGTGATGCTTCCGATCATATGTCTAAGGTATACAATCGAAACACGTGACTAAAACCAGTTAAAGATGGCGTCGCACTCGATGACATGTGTAAGTCTACAACCGCGTGACTAAAACCGATCAAAGATGGCGCTGTAGCCGGTCTCATGCCTTATGGGATACATCCGAAACACGTGACTAATGGTCAAAGATGGAGTCGCATCCGGTCACATGGTCAGACAATATTCTGATGAGTCATTCTACGTAAGCAAATACCGTGTATAAGACGACCAGCATTCATCGAATAGAAGTATCGGGCTCAGTGATCAGCAAAGTAGCACATCTTCTACGTTACCTGTTGTGAAGACTGGTGATTCTTGGTTCTTCATCCAGCTCTGTCATTAGACATGTTGTTCTGCAAGAAACCTACTTCTTGTAGTCAGACAACCGTAGACCCATATGAGACAACCTTTGATCTGCTTGACGACTCTTCTTCAGATGAAAATAGTGACCCTCTGTCTAGCGGTCATGAACCAGACTCTGAGTTTCTCAAGAAAATCAATGCTTTGTGGAATGAAAACTATCCTACCGCTGGTTTCCGAAGTTGCTCCTCTGTCACAGCAGATGAAATACAACACCCATCGAGAAAGGTATGTATAAATAGTAACGGTCACACTCATAGTTTCCAAGAACAGTTGTGTTAGTTCCGATGTCTAATGGTACATTCTATTATCTGGTACTCTTTATTTTCACTATGAATTACTAGACGCTGAAGCCTTATAAGTTTCAATGTGATTTTTTTCTCCTCTCCATGTAAATTTTGCAACAGATCCTCACCTCTTGACAGTTCATAGCGTTGACACCGAAGAACGCAACGGCAACTGGCACCATGTAATCAGGGAACGAGAGAATTTTGAGCGACGTATACTAGAGATGGACCAAATGCTAACCCCAATCCTGGGGACCAGTCACAGAGTCAAAGTCCTGGAGCAGAGAAAAAAGTCAAGAACAACAATGAAAGAGGCCGAGATAGTCTAACACCCGTATGGTAACTGGTAATTAAAATTAAAAAATAGCAATCCACACTAGCGGACGAGTATTAAAACACCTACATCAAAACAAGATGGCTGTAATATACTTACAACCATGTCTTTAATAGCTGACCAGGCCTCAAGACGAAGAAAACTACAAAGGGTGTGAGGAGACTGTATATGTATATCACGGGTATTCTGTCTTCGCAGACTATAGCTCACAATGACTACAACACAAGTAACTTGGCGCCCTCTACACTATCTATTTCATCATGGTTAGAGGTCATGTGGCGATCATGACCCGCATTCCCCAACCCAGCTCAAACATACAACAGGTCAACGAGCGGGTAGTAGAACGCTTAGTCGCGCCATACAGACAGCCACGTCAGCGTAATCTGAACCGCTTGACCTATGAAACTGGCTGAAACCGGTTTTACGCGTGGCTCAAAAACTAGTATATAAACCCGAGGCTGGCAACACTCAACCATCGTGATCAGAAGATGACTATAGACCTCAAGACTGTGCCGTCTAACTGGGTCTACATGACTCGTAGTGGTGAGACTATTAGACCAGTGGGCGGTGGTGATAAGGCCGTTTTTGTCTCATCCTACAGAGGAACGAGTACGTTACACATCCGAAGATTTTACGGTGAATCCGACAAGAAGTTCCCGACTAAGAATGGAATGACACTTACTCGGCAAGAATATGAACAAATGATCGCCATGCATCGCGAGATCCTAACTGACTTTGATAGACTCAACCAAGTTATCCAAACCAGTAACGAAGTCAAACAAGGTACTAACAGAGACAACCAAGTCAGTAACCAAAACATTCAAGTCAGTGCTCATGGCAAACAAGACACTACCAGAACCAATCAAGTCCAAAACACTCAAGTCAGCGCTCAAGTTAAACAAGGAACTAACCGAAACCACCAAGTAGACGCATACTATACCGCCAGTTTTCAACCCAGCTGCAGTCAGATGTGTGATGACCCCAGCAACCAGATGTGTGATGAACCCAATAGCCAGCTGTTTGACGTGCAACAAGACATCAACCGAAGCAAGCAAGTCCAACACACTCAAGACAGTACTCAAGTCAAACAGGGTACTAAACGAAACCATCAAGTAGCCGCATACTATACAGCCAGGTATCAACCCAGCTACAGTCAGATGTGTGATGACCCCACCAACCAGATAGGTGAAGAGCCCAATAGCCAGCTGTTTGATATGCCCAACACTCAGATGATTGATGACCCGATTGTATACAATACTCATATGTCAGCCCACCAATCAGGAGACCAGTCGTATGACTACATACCAAGTGACCTATACATACCAGACTACCAGCCGGAAAAACCAACCTACTCAGACAGTGGTGTGAAGAAACCCAGAAACAACATACAATTTGTATAGCTCTGTATGTGAAAATAAAATGATGTGATGATACTATGTATACCGGCTCATATCACATCATCCATTTCGTATAATGACATTATGCATGTAAAATGTACTGAAATACTGTAAATAAACAGGTATATAGATTATAATTACGTCTTGTTTGTTGAATAGTTAGTGTTTACGGTGTATATACCTTTCATATGGTGAGAGAATGAAGAGTAAAAATCTTGGTCAAGTAATAAAATTTGTTAGCCAAATGGGAAAAAGTGTGGCGCCATTTAAATCAGACTTATAAGAAACTCAGTCAAACATATGAAAAGTAGGAAAATTTGTTAACCAAAGTGAACAATGGTGGTCACATTTCATCCAAACTTATAAAATCTCACTCAAACTTATGAAAAGTAGGAACATTTGTTAACCAAATGTGAAAAGGTTAACCACATTTCAAACCAAACATATAAAAATCTCAGTCAAACATATGAAAAGTAAGAAAGTTTGTTAACCAAACGGGAAAAGTTTGGCCAACTTTCACACAAACTTATGAAAAGTGGACAATTTTGTTGTCCAGCTATGAAAAGTTTGACAAAATTTCACCCAAACTTATGAAAAGTAGGAAACTTTGTTAACAAAAGGGCAAAAAGCTTGGCCAAGTAAGAAAATGTGTTAACAAATGTGAAAAGGTTAGACAAATTTCAAACCAAACTTATAAATATCTCAGTCAAACATATGAAAAGTAGAAAAATTTGTTAACCAAATGTGAAAAGTTTGCCCAACTTTCACCCAAACTTATGAAAAGTGGGAAATTTTGTTGTCCAGATTTGAAAAGTTTGACCAAATTTTCACCCAAACTTATGAAAATTAGGAAACTGTTAACTAAAGGGTAAATTCTTGGCCAAGTAAGAAAATGTGTTATCCAAATGTGAAAAGTTTAGCCAAATTTCAAACCAAACTTATAAAAAGCTCAGTCAAACACATGAAAAGTAGGAAAATTTGTTAACTAAACGTGACAAGTTTGGCCAACTTTCACCCAAACTTATGAAAAGTGGAAAATGTTGTTGTCCAGATGTGAAAAGTTTGACCAAAGCTCACCCAAACTCATGAAAAGTAGGAAACTTTGTTAACCAAATGGCAAAAATCTTGGCCAAGTAAGAAATGGTGTTGACCAAACGGGAAAAGTTTGGCCAACTTTCACCCAAACTTATTAAAAGTGGGAAATTTTGTTGTCCAGCTGTGAAAAGTTTGACCAAATCTCACCCAAACTCATAAAAAGTATTAAACTTTATTAACCAAATGTGAAAAGCTTGGCTAAAGTTCATTGAAACTTATAAAAAGTAGGAAACTTTGTTAACCAAATGTGAAAATTTTTGGACAAGTGAAGAAATATTTCATCCAAAACTTATAAAAAAGTAGGAAATTCTGTTAATAAAATATGAAAAATTTCAGCCAAATTTCAGCCAAAACTTATAAAAAGTAGGACAATTCCTTAACCAAATGGGAAAAATATCTCACGTTGTCATTTTAAACACCCAACCTGCTAGAGATATTCGTCTGTCCCCTAGGCAAACAACAGTTGTATTTCAGAAAAGTAAACGTATCTCATGTAATAAGTCACTATGGTTGAATGAAAAAATAAAATTTCAACAATAAAATTGTACAAAAAATTAACAATTAAATTTCTCTTTATGTTTCCAACTTGAATGTTTCATGTAGAAATTTAATTGTTAATGCAGAAGGAACACGGACACACGTAACATATTTCCACATCCAGAAAACAATATAATCCACAGAATATATATATCCTCCTCACAACTTAACACGCACATATCACTGCCTTCTCAAGGCCTTCTTAATCTCAAATTTACAAGACAGTTATCCAGCTACTATCCACGGCTGGACCTCACACAATGCAACCCACACACTGGGTCTAGACCTCCACTCAAAACTGGGAGAACAACACAGGATGGAGATCTCTATCTAACTCCGCTCCTCTCCTTATGCCACCGACTACCTCGGAGTCTAAAACCTCAACTCTCTCAAACGATGCGACCCTCAGTCGGTCTCAGCTTCAACTGTCCCTTCAAGTCTCCTGACTTCACACAAAACTCAACTGTCTCTCACCCAATCAACCCTGGGGTCTGCACTCACCCTCACCATTATTTCTCAGGCTGGTTGTTTTTTGTCGTAGCCCCGCTACAGGTCACTCACCTCAATGTCAATGACCCAGGCATATGTCAACATCATACATATTATTTCAGCATGTATGGAATACAAAGCTATAATTTTGCGCCACCACCCCCACCCTCCCCCAAATAAAATCATGTGGGTGGACGGGAAAAAACAAACAGTGCCTTTAAAAGGCACCAAAAAAAAACAACAACAACAAATCTCCTTCTAATTATCGGCCTGTTAGCTGAGATCAACGTGCGGATTTATCTGACAGAGGGATCCGCCTGTATGTATTTAGCACTTCAATCTTTTTCTCGTTGCAATTTACACACTGGGACATGGAAACTCATGGAGTTGCTCTGGTCACCGGGGAACCGCGCGAACGTACAAAAATTAAAAAAAAAAAAGTTTTGATACACTGACATACGTAATCCATGTTCACTGCTAGAAAATCCACCGCTGGACGAGCTCACAGCAGGCCTACTGTCGCTAGAAGCTGGCACACTTCCCCCTCAGCGAGTTCCTCTCGTCCATTACGATCCTTAGACTTTCTGGGGGAAGGACTTCCCATTTGTTCTTATCCTGCCGTGCGCTCACGTTCTGATTTCCGGCTTTAATCGCTGATGGCGGTCATCCCATAATAAGTTTGTGGCCGTGTCATGAGAAATGGAACATTGCCGTCACGACGGTCAAGTTGGATCAGAGGAAAGGCAGGGGAGACGAACGAATGAACGAGCCAAAAAACTTATTTCAAAGGCTGTGTACAGATATGATCATCTTCGCTAGTCTTTGGGCATATATGATCGGAAGTCCAAAACATAATATAAAGTAAAGAAAACACTTGATCGCTATTAATTGTAATTGGTAATTTAAATGTATTTGATACAAGAATCTGGTTCATATTGTTGCATGTTTGTTGTTGTTGTTGTTGCGCTCGCTAGCTTTAAACTCAAACGTAGTCCACACAAAGTACTTTTAATAACACTGGGCTGAATTTTGCTTGTGGATTAGCTTTATCTATTTACCAGTGTCCCTCTCCATCAATCGAACGCACTCCGACATCAGACGCACTTGTAATTTAAGGCCGCAAGTCAAGGACGAGAAGTCAACAGTTTAGTCCAATTGTCAGCATCAGCACACCGGATGTTTAAGAACGAGCGCTCGTATCCATTCACCCCTGCTAAACTAAACACACACACACACACACAAACACACACATATATATATATATATATATATATATATATATATATATATATATATATATATATATATATATATATATATTGTTGCATGTTACTTTGTCTGCATTCTCTTACTTATTTCTGCCTCTCGCATATCATCGTGTGCTGTTAATTGATATAGATACGAATAACTGTTGACTTGCACAAGTGGCTTTCTATTCACATTAATATTTCAAAGTGGCTTGGTGCTGTCAGTTTTTGTTTACTTTATTATTATATCCAGTCATATTGATCGCCTAATGTTTACAATTAACTCCGCTATGGTTCGGTTAATAAAACAATCGTCAGTGTATCTGTTTCTGTTTATTGCTACTCCTCCAATATAAAATTTAAAAAAAAATATTTGTGTCGCTGGGTTAATGCGCTTGCGCTTAAATTTCCGGTACCCTGACGGCGGTTCAATCCCTACTCCGGTCAACTGGATTTGGAGGTTGACTTCTCGTTCAGAAAGCAATGGTGAACTTAAAATTAAAAATGTTAGTTACATAATCTTTACAGAACGTTGCAGTGAACCCCAGCTGTTGTTTGACTGTTCGTGATGACTGGCACATTTACGTTCACTAGTTTATCATTGCCGATTCGTAATCCCACTTACCCGCGTTCTAATCACTGCCACGCATGATTTGGCAGCAGACAGTGTTTTAACGAATTTGTATGGGAGCCGGTCGATCAGAAAACAATTGCAAACTAATGAACGTAAACTTGCCAAGACAACAACAACAGCAGTAAAATGCTGGTGTTGCCAGCGATGTCCTGTAAAAGGATATGAAAAAAATGGTTTGTCATTGCTTTCTGAACGAATGGCACTCATACCGTTGTATGGGAAGACAACGCAAGGCTTCCAAATAGCTTGCAGCTGTGTTTCGAACGCGGTATGCGGGATTATGAACTGAACCTGTAACCTCTTCACCACAGGAGACGGCAATGGCAAACTGCTGAACGTAAAATCCCCTAGAAAATCGACATCGTGACTTGGTGTTGTTCGCGGCGTCATGCAAGGCACATGCAACATATTCCATTGCACATGCAATGTGTTTCCATTCTTCTTTTATCTGTTTGAATGTGTTCTCTGAATAAACGTTGCACAGATCTGGAGGTGATGCATACCCCTTGTCTCACAACTGTATAGCAATACTTCTCGAGCTCTCAGCTGTGTTTGTCAACCCGGCACACACACGACTAGACAGGTTGGCCGTTGAGTGTACGGCTTCGCTGATACTGCTCCTCATGACGGTACAGGTGGTTCTGTATTCTGCCGTCGGTTACGCATAAGGTACGAAACTCGGTGGAGAATGCAGGATAACCAAAAAAAAAGGAATGCATGGTTTAAAATCGATAGGGTCGACTTCATTCCAACAGGTTTATCTAATATGTCTCGGAGTCTTCTGCAAGCGTCGCACAAAGGATGAGCTCCGTAGCTCCAGCGACGATTCCTATGACGTTATCAATGGGAGCTCTATAAAGATACGCCTTACTAATTTACATTTCTGTAGTTTTGTTGTGATCTCCAGATGAGTGTATCGGACGCGGGACATCTTGCTTGTGATCGAGAAGTTTTCCGGAAGGTTGTTATGGGAGCGTGGTTCTGCAAAGGACATGTTACTGAATGAATGAATGAATGAATGAAATGAATGAATGAGTTTTGCTTGTCATGTTCATGTGTAATGTAAATAATCATGTTCGTCCATGTTTAGCCATCTCACACCATCACCAGAGTCGGGGATCAGATTTGTGTTCTGATCTCAATTATGTCACTCACGTGGTCTAATTATCCAAATAGTTATCTCTCTGCCTTCCTTTTGTTCTCTTCACCAAAATCTTGAAGGTTGGTACAAACTTGTCTAGTTTTTTTGTTTTTTTAATCAATAACGTGCGCAAATAATCTTGCCTGTCTACGTTTAATTTATCTAATCAGTTTATGGTTTTAATTTCTTCCTTGTAGGACTTGCTCATTGTTTTCTATCTTTTACATATCACAGTTAAGCTGTAAGGCAAGCCATTTACAGGACGTTGCACTCAGCCCTAACATTGATTGGTTGATCCTGTGCTATTATGATTAGCGGTGTCACGTCACGACCAAAACTATGCCTTGTACTATAGTTGTGTCTGACTATTACATACTGCAGTCAAGTTGTAACGCATTGCATTTACACGACGTCGCAGTCAGCCCCACCATTCCTGCTTCTTGAACAAGCTTGCCGAGGTCTTTCTGACCAAACGGTACCCATGATCGTCTGTAGTGTCTGTCACCCGGATTACCAGCATCAGCATCACCCTGCTCCATCAACAAAATCACTATCATAATCACCATCAACAGCAGCATCGTCATAAGCTGAAGGTGACGGATCCAGTGACTCACCACAGTCTATGTCGGCGAGTGAACGTACGTGAACGTGTTCAGACATGTCTTTGGGGAAAACTGGAGGTTGACTCAGAGCGTACTGACAACGTAACGATACAACCGATCAAATATGGTGATGCTTCCGATCATATGTCTAAGGTATACAATCGAAACACGTGACTAAAACCAGTTAAAGATGGCGTCGCACTCGATGACATGTGTAAGTCTACAACCGCGTGAATAAAACCGATCAAAGATGGGCCCTGTAGCCGGTCTCATGCCTTATGGGATACATCCGAAACACGTGACTATGGTCAAAGATGGAGTCGCATCCGATCACATGTCAGACAATATTCTGATGAGTCATTCTACGTTAGCAAATACCGTGTATAAGACGACAGCATTCATCGAATAGAAGTATCGGGCTCATTGATCAACAAAGTAGCACATCTTCTACGTTACTGTTGTGAAGACTGGGGATTCTTGGTTCTTCATTCCAGCTCTGTCATTAGACATGTTGTCTGCAAGAAACCTACTTCTTGTAGTCAGACAACCGTAGACCCATATGAGACAACCTTTGATCTGCTTGACGACTCTTCTTAAGATGAAAATAGTGACCCTCTGTCTAGCGGTCATGAACCAGACTCTGAGTTTCTCAAAATCAATGCTTTGTGGAATGAAAACTATCCTACCGCTGGTTTCCGAAGTTGCTCGTCTGTCACAGCAGATGAAATACAACACCCATCGAGAAAGGTATGTATGTGCCTTATAAGTTTCAATGTGATTTTTTTCTCTTCTCCAGGTAAATTTTGCAACAGATCCTCACCTCTTGACAGTTCATAGCGTTGACACGAAGAACGCAACGGCAACTGGCACCATGTATCAGTGAACGAGAGAATTTTGAGCGACGTATACTAGAGATGGACCAAATGCTAACCCCAATCCTGGGGAACAGTCACAGAGTCAAAGTTCTGGAGCAGAGAAAAAAGTCAAGAACAACAGTGAAAGAGGCCGAGATAGTCTAACACACGTATGGTAACTGGTAATTAAATTTAAAAATATCAATCCACACTAGCGGGCGAGTATTAAAACACCTACATTAAAAACAAGATGGTTGTAATATACTTACAACCATGTCTTTAATAGCTGACCAGGCCTCAAGACGAAGAAAACTACAAAGGGTGTGAGGAGACTGTATATGTATATCACGGGTATTCTGTCTTCGCAGACTATAGCTCACAATGACTACAACACAAGTAACTGGCGCCCTCTACACTATCTATTTCATCATGGTTAGAGGTCATGTGGCGATCATGACCCGCATTCCCCAACCCAGCTCAAACATACAACAGGTCAACGAGCGGGTAGTAGAACGTTTAGTCGCGCCATACAGACAGCCACGTCAGCGTAATCTGAACCGCTTGACCTATGAAACTGGCTGAAACGATTTTACCGCGTGGCTCAAAAACTAGTATATAAACCCGAGGCTGGTAACACTCAACCATCGTGATCAGAAGATGACTACAGACCTCAAGACTGTGCCTGCTAACTGAGTCTACATGACTCGTAGTGGTGAGACTATTAGACCAGTGGTCGGTGGTGATAAGGCCGTTTTTGTCTCATCCTACAGAGGAACGAGTACGTTACACATCCGAAGATTTTACGGTGAATCCGACAAGAAGTTCCGACTAAGAATGGAATGATACTTACTTGCAAGAATATGAAACAAATGATCGCCATGCATCGCGAGGATCCTAACTGACTTTGATAGACTCAACCAAGTTATCCAAACTAGTAACGAAGTCAAACAAGGTACTAACAGAGACAACCAAGTCAGTGACCAAAACATTCAAGTCAGTGCTCATGGCAAAAAAGGCACTACCAGAACCAATCAAGTCAAAACACTCAGTCAGCGCTCAAGTTAAACAAGGAACTAACCGAAAACACCAAGTAGACGCATGCTATACCACCAATTTTCAACCCAGCTGCAGTCAGATGTGTGATGACCCCAGCAACCAGATATGTGATGAACCCAATAACCAGCTGTTTGACGTGCGACAAGACATCAATCGAAGCAAGCAAGTCCAACACACTCAAGACAGTACTCAAGTCAAACAGGGGTACTAAACGAAACCATCAGTAGCCGCATACTATACAGCCAGGTATCAACCCACTACAGTCAGATGTGTGATGACCCCCACCAACCAGATAGGTGAAGAGCCCAATAGCCAGCTGTTTGATATGCCCAACACTCAGATGATTGATGACCCTATTGTATACAATACTCATATGTCAGCCCACCATCAGGAGACCAGTTGTATGACTACATACCAGTGACCTATACATACCAGACTACCAGCCGGAAAAAAACCAATCTACTCAGACAGTGTGTGAAGAAACCCAGAAACAACATACAATTTGATAGCTCTGTATGTGAAAATAAAATGATGTGATGACACTATGTGTTACCGGCTCTATCACATCATCCATTTCGTATAAAATGACATTATGCATGTAAAATGTACTGAAATACTGTAAATAAACAGTATATAGATTATAATTACGTCTTGTTTGTTGAATATTTAGTGTTACGGTGTATATACTTGTCATATGGTAAGAGAATGAAGAGTAAACACCTTGGTCAAGTAATAAAATTTGTTAGCCAAATAGGAAAAAATGTGGCGACATTTCAACCAGACTTATAAGAAATTCAGTAAAACATATGAAAAGTAGGAACGTTTATGAACCAAAGTGAAACTGGTGGTCACATTTCATCCAAACTTATAAAATCTCACTCAAACTTATGAAAAGTAGGAACATTTGTTAACCAAATGTGAAAAGGTTAACCACATTTCAAAACCAAACATAATAAAATCCAGTCAAACATATGAAAAGTAAGAAAGTTTTGTTAACCAAACGGGAAACGTTTGTCCAACTTTCACACAAACTTATGAAAAGTGGACAATTTTGTTGTCCAGCTATGAAAAGTTTGACAAAATTTCACCAAACCTTATGAAAAGTAGGAAACTTTGTTAACCAAAGGGCAAAAAGCTTGGCCAAGTAAGAAATGTGTTAACCAAATGTGAAAACGTTAGCCAAATTTCAAACCAAACTTATAAAAAATCTCAGTCAAGCATATGAAAAGTAGGAACATTTGTTAACCAAATGTTGGAAAGTTTGCCCAGCTTCACCAAACTTATGAAAAGTGGAAATTTTGTTGTCCAGAGGTGAAAAGTTTGACCAAATCTCACCCAAACCTATGAAAAGTAGGAATCTTTGTTAACCACATGTGAAAAGTTTTGCCAAATTTTAAACCAAACTTATAAAAAGCTCAGTCAAACACATGAAAAGTAGGATAATTTGTTAACTAAACGTGACAAGTTGGGCCAACTTTCACCCAAACTTATGAAAGTGGAAAATGTTGTTGTCCGATGTGAAAAAGTTTTGACCAAAGCTGACCCAAACTCATGAAAAGTAGAAACTTTGTTAAAAAATGGCAAAACCTTGGCCAGTAAGAAAAGTTGTTGACCAAACGGGGAAAGCTTTGCCAACTTTCACCCAAACTTATTAAAAGTGGGAAATTTTGTTGTCCAGCTGTGAAAAGTTTGACCAAACCTCACCCAAACTCATAAAAAGTAGGAAACTTTATTAACCAAATGTGAAAACTTACCCGCGTTCGAATCACTGCAACATGAGTAAGCAGCAGGGTTTTAACGAATTTGTATGGGAGCCGGTCGATCGAAAAAAATTGCAAACTAATGAACGTAAACTTGCCAAGACAACAACAGCACAGTAAAATGCTGGTGTTGCCAGCGATGTCCTGTAAAAGGATTGAAAAAAATGGTTTGTCTTTGCTTTCTGAACGAATGGCACTCATACCGTTGTATGGGAGACAAAGCAAGGCTTCCAAATCGCCTGCAGCTGTGTTTCGAACGCGTATGCCGGATTATGAACTGAACCTGTAACCTCTTCACCACAGAGAAGGCAATGGCAAACTGCTGGACGTAAATCCCCTAGAAACTACACGGACTTGTGTTGTTCGCGGCGTCATGCAAGGCACATGCAAATATTCCATTGCACATGCAATGGTTTTTCCATTCTTCTTTTATCTGTTTCAATGTGTTCTCTGAATAAACATTGAACAGACCTGGAGGTGATGCATACCCCTTGATTCACAACTGTAAAGCAATACTTCTCGAGCTCTCAGCTGTGTTTGTAACCCGGCACAAACACGACTAGACAGTTGGCCGTTGAGTGTACGGCTTCGCTGTAATGCTCCTCATACGTACTGGTGGTTCTGTATTCTGCCGTCGGTTACACACAGGTCCGAAACTCGGTGAGAATGCAGGATAAAAAAAACGAAAGGAATGCATTGTTTAAAGGCGAGACGGTCGACTTTATTCCAACAGGTTTATCTCAATTGTCTCGAGTCTTCCGCAAGCGTCGCACAAAGGATCAACTCCGTAGCTCCAGCGACGATTCTATGACGTTATCAATGAGCTCTATAAATATAAGCCTTACTACGTTTCATTTCTGTAGTTTTGTTTGAGCTCCGATGAGTGTATCGGGACGCGGGATATCTTGCTTGGGATCTCCAGATGAGTGTATCGGACGCGGGACATCTTGCTTGTGATCTCCAGATGAGTGTATCTGACGCGGGACATCTTGCTTGTGATCTCCAGATGAGTGTATCGGACGCGGGACATCTTGCTTGTGATCGAAAAGTTTTCCGGAAGGTTGTTATGGGAGCGAGGTTCTGCAAAGGACATGCTACTGAATGAATGAATGGATGAGTTTTGTTTGTCATGTTCATGTGTAATGTAAATAATCAGGTTCGGCCATGTTTAGCCATCTCACACCATCACCAGAGTCGGGGATCAGATTTGTGTTCTGATCTCAATTATGTCACTCAACGTGGTCTATTATCCAAATAGTTAACTCTCTGCCTTCCTTTTGTTCTCTTCAACCAAAATCTTGAAGGTTGGTAAAAACTTGTCTAAGTTTTTTGTTTTTAATCAATAACGTGCGCAAATAATCTTGCCTGTCCTACGTTTGAATTTATCTAATCAGTTTATGGTTTTAATTTCTTCCTTGTAGGACTTGCTCATTGTTTTTTTTTCCGGTTAGTCCGTTGTATTCTTTGCATTTTCCTCAGAAATTACATCTCCATGGCCATCAGATGTTTACCAGGTTTTCTGCTTACAATAACTTTCCATTGGTCAGTGTGTGTCCCATCATGCAAAAAAATAAAAAGAGACTGCTACTACTAACACTAATTATCATAATCAAAACCAAATACTATACACATGATAAAAATTCATTAAATGGCACTTCGATTGTTTAGTTTCTTACTTTTTATTAATAGCATGCCCAGATTATCATAACAAAAGGCTAGCATAATTATCGAGTGGTGACCGAATTAATAAACAATATTGTTCAAACTACTTAGAGAGAAACTACATAGAAAAGCAACCAACAAAATTAAATAATACCATGGGACATAACTACTTTACATATTAAGGGACATTACCCAGTCTAAAAATATTTTTAACATTTACAGTTCTGGCAATTACTTTTTAATTTTTCGTTAGTTTCATTTATAAATCAACCTTTATTGCCATTCCTCAATATTTCAAGTTAAACACGTTAAAGAAAAATAAAAAGCGTGCTAACACAACTGATATATTAGTTATTACTTAGTTACACTGTTTTTTAAACAACACATTTTGATAATATGCTGTCATAGCTTTTGTGGAATAATACAAATAATATAACGTCTCTTGATGTCACTGGTAATATTTTTGACTGGTCTTTGAAAGGCCAAGTAAACTGTAGCTGTTTTATTTCTCGGCATTTTGGCTAATATCAGTGTAGTATCTGCACTTGGTCTGGCCAGGGCCACATGTAGAGGCGATCATCCGAATGACACACAGGGACGTGAGGACCTGATGGTAACCATCCATCCATCATGTGCCATGCCGGTAAGCGTGGGCGGCCATGTTTTGCCATATCAGTCGTTCACCAGAATCGTGGATCAGCTCCGTGTTTCCGTCTCGACCATGCCACGAGGCCAAGTCATCCAGGTACTTGCTTATAGGTCTTCCCCTTGGTCTGCTCACCTCGATCTTACCAGTTGTCACCAAGTTCTCCCAATCATTTCTTCTCATAACATGCCCAAAAATGTTTGACTGTCTGCCTCTAATGTCTCTAATCAGTTTACGATCTTCATTTGTTTCTTGAAGGACTTGTTCATTGGTCTTTCTGGCTGTCCATGGTATTCTTTGCATTTTCCTCAGAAACCACATTTCCACAGCCATCAGATGTTTTTCAGCTTGACTGCTTATTGTCCGTGCTTCACATCCAAACAAAAGCACAGGTTCTATGTAGCACCTCAACACTCTTTTTCTCGTTTCAATTGACATCTTTTTATTGGTCTGTATGTTTTTCATCTTGCTAAAGGCTACCTTCGCAATGACAATTCTTGTTCTAATCTCTTCAAGGCATCTCCCATCAGATGTTATGACTGTGCCGAGATAACAGTATCGATTCACTTGTTTAAGAATATGTCCATCTACTCGTATATCACATTGTGGTATTTCCTTCTTCCTAGTGACGACCATAATCTGTGTCTTTTTAATATTAATTCTAACCCTAGTTGTTCACTGTGTGTAACTACCGCATCTACTAAATTTTGCAGGTCCTGTTCATTGTCTGCAATCAAGACTGTATCATCTACATATCTAATGTTATTGATGTATCGTCTCCCAATGTTGATTCCTTCCATATCTTCTATATTTCTAAATATATATTCACTGTACAGGGAAAACAAGATCTGGAGACATTACACATCCCTGTCTCACACCTCTTTTAATAGGCTGATATTGACCTACATCGTTATCAATTCTTATGGCAGCTTGTTGTTTCAAATATATGTTTTTTACAAGTCTAAGGTCCTTTCCATCAATTTGTAGATCTTCAAGCATCCTTATCATGTCAACATGTCTCACTTTATCGAAAGCCTTTGTGTAGTCAATAAAGCAAAGATATAGATCCTTGTTTACTTCTATAGAACGCTCAATTGCTGTTCTCAGTATATACACAGCATTTACTGTGCCCTTGCCTTCTACAAGCCCACATTGTTCTTCTCCTATTTCGGGTTGTATTTTCTTCCTAACTCTTTGCATGATAATTCTCAGCAGAATCTTTGTGATGTGACTCATTATAGTAATTGTTCTATGTTGATCGCATTCCATGGCTCCTGATTTCTTCGGGATTGCAATAAATATAAAATTACATAATTCAGGAGGTATATCCCCGGTATCGTATATTGCGTTCAGCAGCTTGGTGATTTGGTCAATTCCATATTCTTCTAAGGCATTGATCATTTCTACTGTGATGTTATCTGTACCCGGGGTCTTGCCAGTTTTCATATGGTTAAGAGCATTCTGAACCTCTATCTTTAAAATTGATGGTCCTTCATTATTATTCCGATGATCATATTGTTCTTCTCTTGTATCATCATAAAGGTCTTTCACATAATCTGACCACGTATGTAACATGTGATCTTTTTCTATTATGATTTTGCCATCTTTTGTTTTTAGGCAACCCGTTGATGTGTGTGATCTTTTGTTAGTGATGTCATTAATTCTTTTGTGCATTAATTTGGTATCGCGGGTATTGTGTTGGTGTTCAATTTCCTTGCAATTTTCCCCAAGCCATATTTCTTTTGCCTCTTTGAATAGCTTCCTAATTTTCCTATTGTGACAGGTTTGCCTTGGGTAGTGAGAGTTAACCAAGCCCAAGGGTTCCTTAGCACTCCCGTGTATTCTAACCCTAGGGGTTGGACAGGTAGATACACTGTTTTCTCTGTGGTTGACCTCAAACGGTTTAAATATGTCTACAAACCCCTCCAGATTCTAGACCCCCACTCTCTACCTTCTCCCTTGGGACAATGAACCCTGAGGCATCGTCCGAGACCACACTCAATCACTGTACAAAGAATCAGTCAACATCAACAAAGTTTATTCTACCCTAAAGACAATAGGTAGGAAATGAACACCCTGATAGTATAAACTATTTACAATAGCAGAGGATAGGGTAGAGACAGAATCAGAGTTAGAGATGCTACGATATTCATCAATAGGCTGACGTGCAGGTTTGAGGCAGATGTTCCGTCCAGTCGGTCCGACACTCACCCGGCTCTCTTCCAGACTGATGACTGAAACCTTTGGAGACCACTCCGTCCCCAGAGCTAAGATCGGATGTCAGAGGAACTACCTCTTCGTACCACAGACTGCTGGATGAACTTCTCGTCTGCTCTGTCCCAATGAGTCGCTGTGACCACCTTGCACAGTTCTCGACGTCCAGCCTGGTATGGAGACCCTCCTCTTTGAGGCGACCCCAGTTGATCTCTAGATTTCCCTAGACGTAACACATGACCAATCTAATGGTCCCGTAGTAGAAGCGTTTACCCCGGATTGGGCAATGAATCAGTACCGCAACAAGTCAACACAGTCACAAGAAAAACACCAATGTTCCTGTAAATGAGTTCAATAGTCACTACACAGTCACATGTTCAGACTCCCTCGGAGTCCAGCACATATCTTGAAACCTGGTTGAGCTTGGTAACAATACACATTGTTTCTATTTCTATGACTCGGTTGTTCGAATGATTGAGTAAGACCTTTTTCATATTCAGCAAACAAAGTTCATAAAGGCCAGGATGAGTTTGACCTGTCTACCATCACGAGTTCTAGTCAGAAAATACGCAAGCTGGTGTGGGTCTAGTCATGACCGAACACTAGTGCCAACGTAGTTACAGCCCCTTGGTTGGGTCAATCTTTGCCTGGACTCTCCGACGTTTAGGCGGAAACACATTGACTAGGAATTGATGAGCTCCAGAGCTGCGCCTTACCCCACCTTGGTAAGTCTCTCTGGAGTGAGCCTGCAATCATAACTCCTTAATAAATCAACCTTCAGTATACCCCGGCAAGATTGCTCAGGTAGATGAACTCTATTCTGAAATAGTCTTAATCACAGTTCTAATATGGAAAAACAAACCATCTAGTTCCAATAGTGCTGCTGTAGGGCTCTAGAATCACTGTGGTGAGTATGAGTCATGCATGGTGATTCTCCCTCTTGCATAATGTAGCACAGTCAGGCGTGGTAAGGTAGGTATCGTGACCCTTCGCCATGGATCACGTAGTGGTTTCCGGCAACACTTAGTAATAGGCTGGTTCTAACAGGCAACACCTGAAAGTAAGAGCGATCGGTGAAAGTATTCGGCCCAAACATTGGCTCATGTGCATCAACTCCATGACTAATCAACCTTCAGGTCTTGCTACCCTAGTTATACAACTAAGTAGAGCAACATCTCTAAGTTGATAGTATTAATGCATAAAGCTCAGTCCAATGTCAGCTGGCCTTTCAGAGAACAGCCCGTCAAACAGATTGAGAATCAAGAATGGCGAGTCTGATCTAACGTTTCACCTATCCCTATTCACATAACGGTTGTCGCTAAAGTCATTCTGTAGTTGTTCAAGAGTTAACTGGAACTAAACATCAAGGTAAAGTGTCACTGGACCCCCCCCCCCCCCTTTACATTATACATCTAATCATAAACAAACAATGATCAAGGCACCATCACTTGGGATATAGTAACAATACATGACCATACAACATATCTACAGTCTCCATTTCGCTAGTGGGACCTCCTGCCCACTCTATAGCGAAACTCTTCTTGTTAGACTCTTCCTTAGAGTCAAGAAGTATTTCTAGCGCAAAACATGCTCCCCGCATGTTCAAGGTTCTCTCCAGTTCTGCCTTTCCAAGAGGATTAGCCTTGGCCGTGGCCGAACTTCATAGCTGGCCTGGTTATACCAGTCTCATACAATAGTAACTCACACGCAGTCCCCATATCCCATTTGTCCCCGAATCTCATTCGTCCTCCATTTGTTCCTCCATACTTTCCTCACATCAGCACTGACGTACCCACGTAAGTATGAATAGAACAGGACAGGAAAGAATCACACGAAGAACGCATGTGTACATCGCGACGGTAATGCCGTGTTATCGCGCGTCGAACCACTTCGGCGGTCGGTACATTATTCATAGAAGTAGTACTCACCATGACCTAGTATATACGTGATAACAACATCGTATATCTCTCTAGCACCACTGAAGAACTTACCTTCGTATGAATTCCCAGTTCCTAGAATGAATTCACTATTGAGTTCACACACAAAATAGCTACATCACTTCTTAGTGTTAATCACTACGTACTCTATTTCCCTATCACATGAGTGATTCACTAACTCACTCTTCATCTACCAACTTACCTTGTCTAATTTCAGCGCTCGGCTCACGTAATTACTGACTGACATAAAGTAAGTTCATTCTATACCACAGTTTCCTGCTCCCTACCACAGTCCAGCAAACATAGTACATGCAACTACCAACTATAATCAATCAATAGCATTTAAACACAATTTGCCGATTGAACGGACTCAATTCTACGCAGTTGACAAACATCAGTGGTTCACGACGGCTTGTAAACACAATTACACACACAGCTGTGCGCTGCCCTCGTTCTCAACTGGCTCATCGATCGGTCAATTCATTAGCTATGCAAGTCGCCCGCATATTTAATTAGCTATGATCGAACGCGAATTATGTTCAATTTACCACGTTAAATTAATTAATAGAGTTAGTACCTGATTCGGTGAATGATGTCCAGTCAGCTTCAATTACTGTCTAAACCAGCAGGTCGTGAAAGCTCGACAGTCAGCTGCAACTTGGTTGAGTGTGAAGAAGTGGTTTCACTGCCACCCAAAAACAGTACCTTCTCACACGAGAGATAGAAAGCGAATGAGCTGTGCCAGCCGCATTTCTCCTTTGTGCGTACGAATGCGCCCGAGAAATAAGTGCTTCACGAAGTGTGGCAACTCCAAGAGAAACTCTATTTTCCAAACTGGAATTCTAGGTTCTAGCCGCACGTGAAGTTGGTGTTGTGCTAAACAAGCCTGGTCGTCAGAATCCAGGTGTTTCTCGAACCTTCCCGATGGAAAATTCCTGCTGGGCTATCCCCGATCTAATTATACCCGGGAAAGTCCCTGATGACGCCGAATAAAGTGGAATCTCGCCCGACGAGGCACAAATGAAATGCCGTTCCGTCACATAGGCCCCCACTTTAAGAGGATCGACCCCGTCGTTCCACTTCTTAGCAAGAAGTTGTCTGAGTCGTTCTATCTTCTTTCTGAGACCGGATGGAGGGTGAGGAAGTCTAACCCGACAATATTTCATAGGATACTTTTACCACCATTGGTGAGGATGCAAGTTATCAAGTATCACGGGTGATCAACGCCTACTCCGCTACTGCGATTAGACAAGTCACAGTGTCGTGCGGACCAGAGCTCCCGTCTCGATCTTATTTAATGATCGACCTGCCAGAGTTTACTGGACTTCTGCAACTCCAGCTTCCCCTTTCGAGGAATCAGCTGGACTGCAGTCGGTCGGTTTGAGGAACCAGTGGTCTATGTACGATCTGACACAACCCACCTCTTCCGACCACGGTTCTCAGTGTAGCTAGCACTGCGGGTGTTCTTTTGGCCGGTCATGTTCCCCCGATCATCGGGCTGAACCGAAGAAGGTACCTGCACATACATATAGGACTGCCTATGGTGTGACAGGCTTTCCGCTACCTGACCTGAACCCCGAACCACGTTCTCAGCGAAACTTTGCGCCCTTTTGTGTGCAGACTTCTCGGGCTTCCCCTCATAGCGCATGAGGAGAGCGGAATGGAAAGTAACAGACTTTCCCAGGAACGCCACTCCATAGTGCTTGTGGAGCCCCACGTTATCCACTAGGAATGGGCCCTGCCACCCGATTTCGAATTCGTTCCCCTCGATTGGGAGGAGTACTAGAACTCGGTCTCCCACCACAAAGGATATCTTCGTCTTCGTCTTCTCAAGTGTGCATTTACGGCACTCAGGACAAGACCTGATATATCTGCGCACGTCGCCTGTCATGTCCGGCCATGTATAGTACCGGGAAAGACACTTACTGGTTGTCCCTACAGTCAGATGTCCGGTTGGGGACCTGACATGTACCTTCTGCAGCAGATTAGCTCTAAAGCTCTCAGGAACCATCTTACGTTCCCACTGCCGCTTCTCTGATCCTGTCTGGGTTACCTGCGACCGGTTGCCAGAGCCGAACTTACCCTGATTTAACGGGCTCACATCGTTGGACAACGTGTTCGAACAAGGACACAGCGTCGCATCCTTGCTCCGAGCAGTACTCCTCACATCCGGTTGAGGTTTCCGGAGACTTCCCTTCTCGAGACCCTCTTCCTCTGTATATCCGACCTGCCTAGACTTATGGGTGCTAGGATGTTTTGGTTCGCCCAAAAACACATGCTTCTGGCCGAAAATTAGGGGATAGATTGGGTAAGGTACTACTGCCGCCTGAATGCGTCCAGTAACGTACTTGCTCCGAATCTCCACATTGGCAATCAGGCAACGTAACGCTGCAGCACTCCTACTGGCCGGCTGTATCTCCGTTATCTCCCCGGTGAGATGCTCTGGGCCTGTCAGGTGGGATGCAATTACAGCAGGAAATTGCAATCCTGTGTCGTAGAGGCACATCACCTTTTGCCCGTTCACTTCTACTCGCTCAATCACTAGAGGTCTCTTTGGTTCACGATTCCCATCACCAAACTTCACTTTCCTGCAGGGTCTATCCCTAACCTCTGCAAGACAAGCAAAGTGTAAGTCCTTCGGCTTACTTTTACACTCACTGGTATTGTGGGTGCTGGACTTACAGAATTTACACCACCGCTCCGTCCATTTCCTCTTTGGAGAGTTAGGTGGGCTATTCTTACCTGGGTTGATGTTAGAGTCCTTCTCTAAAGTGTTTACCTGTTTCGTCGATTCACTCGAACCTTTGGCCTTCTTGAATGCCTTACCTGACTTACCTTGATCCTTATCTTTAGATCTCGGATCTGTTGGACTGGTATCTCCAGTCTCGCCATAGACTTCAACAAACCTTTCAGCTAACTTGGTGACTAAATCCAATCTCTCAGCTCCATTCTCACCTAAGAAGTTTCGCAAAGGTTTCGACATTTGCATGCGCATCTGATCTACAACCATCAACTCACGCAAACTTTCATACTCTTCTTTAAATCCGGCCAAGGCCATCAATTTCAGAAGGTATGAGTTTAACCTCACACTGTATGCTGAAAACAATTCACCAGGTTCCCGCTTAGAAGTTCTGAACTTCAGAACTGAGTTCTGAAAGTAATGACAAACTTTAAATACAAATTTAGTTACATATTCTTTTCACAATGTTGCAGTGGGCCCCAACATTGTTTGGCTGTTCGTGATCATTAGCAAATTTACGTTCAGTGGTTTATCATTGTCTATTCGTAATCCTGCGTATCTGCTTTCGAAACACAACTGCCGCGGTTTGGCAGCAGACCGTGTTATGCTGGGTTTTAACGAATTGGTATGGGAGCCGGTCGTTCAGAAATCAATGGGAAACTTCTGATCGTAATCTTGCCAAGATATCAACAACAGCAGAAAATGCTGGTGTCTACATCATTGTTTTCTGAACGAATGACACTTATACCGTTTTATGGGAAGCCATCGGATAGCTTCAAAATCGCCTGCAGCTGTGTTTCATACTCGATATGCGGGATTATGAACTGCGCCCCTAACCTCTTCGCCACGTATCGAGCAATGGCAAACTACTGGACGTAAAATTCCCTAGAAAATCTACCTGTTGTTGTGTTGTTCGCGGTGTCATGCAACGAACATGAAACATTATTAAATGTGATTCCATTCTTCTTTTTACCTTTTTGAAAGTGCTCTCTGAATAAACATTGTACAGCCCTGGAGATGATTTCCTAAAACTATACATCAATACTTCTCGAGCTCTCAGCTACGGTTGTCAAGCCGACACTCAGGACTAGACGGGTTGGTCGTTGAGTGTACGACTTCGCACATACTGCTCCTCATGGCGATACAGTTGGTTCTATATTCGGCGGTTGATTAAACACAAGGTCAGAAACTCGGTGGAGAGTGCGGGATAAACAAGGAACGCATGGTTTAAAGGCGAGAGGGTCGAGTTCGTTGTACCAGGTTTCATCCTATATGGTTCGTTGTCTTTCCACAGAGAGACCTGCCATAAGCGTCGCGCAAAGTATGAACTCTGTATCCCCAGCAACGACTCCCATGACGTTATCAGTCGGGACTCTATAAAGCTAAACCTTACTACTTTTAATTTATGTTGCTTTGTTTGTCATTATCATGTGTCATGTAGATAATCATGTTCGACCATGTTTCGCCGTCCCACACCATCACCAGAGTCGTGGATCAGATTTGTGTTCTGGTCTCGATTATGTCACGTGGTCTAACTATCCAGATATTTATCTCTCTGGCTTTCTTTTGTTCTTTCCACCACAATCTTGCAGGTTGTTACGAACTTGTTTAGGGTTGTTTTGTTTTTTTAAATTAATATAATAACCAAATAATCTTGACTGTCTACGTTAAATTTATGTCATTAATTTGTGGTTTTAATTTCTTCCTTACAGGACTTGCTCATTGTTTTTTTTTCTGTTTACCGTGGTATTCTTTGCATGTTCCTATGAAACTACATCTATAGTGTCACCAGAATTATGCCAGCTTTTCTGCTTACTCTACACGATTCACATCCATGTAATTGTACATGATCTATGTAGCAGTTCAACAATCAATTTCTCTCTGCAATTGTCATCTTTTGATTGGTCGGTATGTTTACCATCATGCACAAGGTAGAAGACTGCTACTACTAACACTAATTATCATAATTAAAACCAAATATTATGCAAATGATAAGAAATCATAAAATGGCACGTCGCTTGTTTATTTTCTAATTTTTATTTTGTTAATAGCATGTCCAGATTATCGTAACAATAAGCTAGCATAATTGTTGAATGGTGACCTAATTAATAAACAATACTATTCAAACAACTTCGGGAGAAACCACGTAAAGAAAAGCAATAAACAAAATTAAATTAAGTCATGGGACATAACGACTAAACATACTAAGGGACATTACCTAATCTAATCATATTTCTAACATTTAAAGTTATAGCAATTACATTGTTAATTTTGTGTTAATTTCAGTTGTTAATCAACCTTTACTGCTATCCCTTAATATTTTAAGTTATATATGGTAATGAAAAATAACAGTGTATTAACACACATAATATGTTACTTAGTTAGATTGTGTTGTGCATAACATATTTTCATACTACGCCTTCATGTCTTGTCTTTAATAATACGTATACAGTTACTAACGTCTTGTACGGAGTTCTCGAGATATATTTTTGACTGGCCTTTAAAAGGCCAAATAAACTGTCGATGTTTTATTTCTCAGCGTTTTGGTTAATATCAAATTGTAGTATCTGCACTTGCCGGCTCCGTGGCCGAGGGGTTAGCAGCTTTCTCCGCTAACCCCGAATACTCTCGTCACGTGACGCGACGAGAATTAGCAGTGGTTCGAATTGCAAAAGTGACTTATGAGAGTATGGAGCCGGTCGCTCAGAAAGTCGTGGCGTGCTGATGAGCGTAATCTAGCCTAGGAATCAACATACAGCTGAAAGATGCTGGTGTTGACCGCAATATCCTGAAACAGGATGGAAACGCGGGGAAAAAAAAAAAAAAAAAAAAAAAAGTATCTGCACTTGATCTGGCCAGGGCCACATCCAGAGGCGGTCATCCGATTGACACACATGATTGTGAGGACCTAATGGGCTGGCTCTGGCACCTGTGGGAACCCCCGAGCCTATAATAAGAACAAACACAACAACAATCGCTTCAAATTATCGAGCTTTGGGCTAAGATCACAGTGTAGTATCTTCACTTGATGTGGCCAGGTTTAGTAGCAGGGGTGGTCATCTGAACGACACACGGGGAAGTGGAACCTCATGGGGCGACTCTGGCCCCTGTGGATCATGGGGTCCCATTTAAAAATTAAGTTGTTTTACACTGACATACGTGATCCATGTTCACTGCTAGAAAACCCACAGCTGGGCGAGCTCACAACAGGTCTGCAGTCGTCAGAAGCAGCCACATTCCCCCACCACACTCCCACCCCTCTCGACACGTACTTCGCATCGATTACATTCCTCACACTTCCCGGAGGAGGCTCTTCCCATTTGTCCTTCTCCTGCCATGCGCTCACATCCTGATTTACAGCTTAACGCCGCTTTAATTGACATATAGCAAGTGTCCAGGAATGACGTAATATAAATAGAGTAGAAATCCTTTACGCCGAAATGCAAGAAAATGGAAAGAGACGTCTTGACAACAGGGAAAACGTCACACGGGGAAAACAATAGCAGCGGCAGACTTGCGGGTAGATTTGGAAGACGGTGGTGCATTTCAATGTCGGAGAATTGAAGTTGGCTAAGGATTAGATTGGCATCAAATCAGTGGCTTGAATAGGAACAGCAAATGGGAAAGAAGAGTTGCCAAGAATGGTACGTTATATTGCCACGGATAAACGAATCTGCAAACAGAGAAATTAGTATATTGTTGCAGAGAGGCGAGACGCATACTGGATGGAGAGAAAGACGAATCCCAGAGGACAAGTAAGGCAACATGTAAACATTTGGTGATAACACAGGTTTGTGATTTATCCTAATATTAATTGTCAATAATAAAACTCACTGCCGGCCCTGGCGACAGAGGCCCTGTGAAATTTGAATATTATTTGTGATAATCCAACCTTGTACGTTATGGAAAATTAAATGGAGATTTTGGTTGTTGAACGTCAGGAATCGACTTTCCTCATTTAAATTATAGTTATCTCGCCGAGTTCATATTACTGTTAATTATTTTTACGAGCCACAGTTATTTCGTTATCAATTGTCTGCTGGAAGTGATGAACAACCCGTTAGCAGTAATCTGGCATTAATAGCTGATGGCGGATATCCCAGAATAAGTTGTTGGGCGTGTCATGAGAAAGGGAACATTGCAGTATGTCGTCACAGCAGTAACGTTGGAGAGGAGAAGAGACACGGGGACACGAACGAATATACTTTATTTTCAAATGGTTAAGATTTAGGCACTGAGACTCCTTGAACATTCTATAAAAGGAGATATGCTGTACGGGTGGGCATCATACCTTGGAGAGATATCAACATTAGAAACCAGTGGCAGCACACGAGATACAAGGCTGTGCACAGACATGATCACGTTCACAACAAATTTGGGACACTGGATCCTAAATATTAACCATAATACATAGTAAACATACAACTTGATCACTATTAGTTTGTATCTCGTTTGGTAATTTAAATGTATTTGATAGGAGAATATGTTTTATATTGTTGAATGTTAGTTTGTCGAACTCTCATACTCATGTCTGCCTCTCACCTGCCGTCATCTGTTGTTAATTGATATAGGTAAAAACACTATTGTCCTGCACACGTGGCTTTCCATTCACATTAATTTTATAATGTGGCTTGGTGCAATATTACTGGAGATTTATAGTTTCTTGCATCCTGCAATCACATTCCTTCTATTCGACAATATTTCCAAATTTTGAAATCTTCAGTTTTATCCTTGAATTATTTATTCGTTGTCAGCATTTCTTAACATACAATAGACGTTAGTCGTTGCACCAACTTCACGACAAAGGGTCACCCCATATTGCTCTATTTCTGTGTTTGTGGACATCACACAATATACTCCTCACTCTAAGAAGTGGAACAGACAGCAGTTCCGACAAACCAAAAGCACGCACACGCATACATGCATACGGCTAATGCGCGATTACCAATACAACAGTCCGCCACAATAATTAATGTTTATTCTCGATGGAAACAAACAGTCACTAGAGAACTAACATTTGTACATACATTATTTTCAAGGCAACATCTGTGTCAGATATTTTTGGAACATCTCTAAGTGATAGAGGAAAGCTAGAGTTCCTCTCTCCCAATGTGATCCTGCCTGTTATAATTATAATACTCTTCAATGGCCCAATTGCTTGAATCCACAATGAGAGTCCAGAAGAGTCAAGGAAGTCCGCAAGGTGAACAAAGAAACGAGTTCCTTGAATAATTATAATAATATTCTTGTGGAGTTTCTTTGTCCCTCTGCTCTCAGCTAATTAATTAATATCTAAGGTATATTAATTAATAACAACGATGACATAAATACTCAAGGAATTCTTGTAACACTCAAGAGTGGAAATGAGATATCTGTACCATTTTCTTAATCAACAAACTGGGATTGGGGTTTGGCCATTTTAATCCAACATTTATCATCCAGTCACATGTATTAAGTATACTCATTAATCTCACAATCATTCACTTTGTTTGAAATAAACACAACCATAAACCAAAGTTCCCCAGATGAACAAATATTATACATTTATCTGTGGAGTTATAATAATAATGAGTCTTGATCATGAACTCGAGCTTCTCCACTCCAGGGATTTTGGAACCCACTTATAAAAAGAGTTCTGTACAATTAAATACAGTTAGACTACTGTGTGAATGTTATTCTGGATCAGGTATCTTGGTAGTTGAGTTACCTCTTCAATTCCAAGTACAAGCTAAAATTCCCCTGATTTCCTCATGTGATACATGTTTACATGGTTTATGTGGTCTGATGACCTCTTATCTGTAAGTTCTTTCAAAAGAGGCTTCATCATCACTCCAGCCAGGAGCTCCCATCAAGAGGCATGTCTGTGTCTGGATGGATCTAACTATTACCTGAAATTCCAGCATCAAACTTTTATATACTAATATCATAAATGCATCTACATCATCATTAGAAATGGAAGAAGGTAAAACCACCCAAGAAAAAATAAAGGAAAATAAATAAAGCAATTTTGACCCCAGGGAAAAAATAAACAAAGGTGGAAGAGGGTCTTAGTGTCCCCCAAACAGTTATCAACCCCGTAGCTGGTTCCTCTCCATCCAATCCTCCACTACTGGCGCTCAAGATATAGACTAGCAGATAAGCAGTGTCATCTTCGCCCATGCCTATTAACCATGGTCTCAAGGTTGAGGTGAACATCTTCTCTCCTCTTCATCATGTAGGTGTATGCCTTTACCTTACTCATCTATAAGATTCATCATCATCATTCATCAAACACAATTCAGTAAACAACACCATATAATTGTAACATGAGTGATATGGAATACAGCGTGGCGATATGCGTAGAGGCACAATCAATTATCAGTTAGTACAGGGGTACCACTATCATCTTTTCCTCTGATACACATGGCAGTATGTATCAAATGACATGCTATCAGGTGATTGATTGATTGATCATATCTCATCATCGGTATGTCACTTCTCCTAACCCAATCCACAATCATTCATCCTAAATCATAAACATACTTGTATGGATGATGAATAGGCATAATTATGTGACTCACAATCAATAAGTTAAAAGATAAATTCATATATTGAACACAGATGAAGTCACAATTGAATCACCACATGAATGCTTCGATAGAACACACAGGATGTTATGATAACACCTAGGGAACTATTTAACATTTAATGTGCCCATGTACTGTGTCTAGGACGGATTACACTAATTCCCCCTAACTAGTGATTGCACATTTAAGATAGTTCCTTACTACCGAGCTATGGGTTCTAACATCCTAAATCCTAAGTTAATCACTAACTCCTTAATCACTACTGACTTAGCTTAACTTTTTACAGAGTAAAATGCACAACCTAGGCATAATGCTTATGCTTACATAGAAGCTGCATAACTAAAACACACCCCTCACTATGGGTTGACATAGTTCACAGATTATCTACGAACAACGACATCTAAATAGAGTGCTTAGTCTTTCCTTAATTAAGTTCTTAAGGACTAGCCACATTTTTACAGCACACCAACTTACCATTTTATGGGAAAGGAGCATAACTAACTTAATATTACAGTATTCTTACATTCAACATAATTTGATGTCTTCTTCAAGCATAACGTTATCAAGTTTCAGGCCCCAGACTAGGATTCTGGCTTTCCTAGTTCGCTGGCTGCTTAGTAGGCCGGCACTTCTCTCTCTTCCTATATTAGAATTGGGTTAACTTTAGATTGTTGAATAGAGGACACCGGGCCGTCAGTTCCAGTGGCCCTTCTCCTGTTCAGCGATTAGTGAAGGATTTTCGTCTTACAGACACTGACCGTCTGCCGGTCTTCACTTCATGTTTAAAGCCTCTTGGATGTTGTTTATGCCTGCCCTTCCTCGTGACCAATGTCTGAGCTCCTTTTCGACTATAATTAGAATATTGTCGTTCCCTTTTCAAATCAGCGCTCTTTTTTCAAATTAAGATGATGTAAATTCCATTTTTCATCTTAAACAAGAGGCGCTACTTAATTCATTTACTACATTTGAATTTAATTCTGATGTAGGTGGTTGTTGGCGCTTTTGCTAACTGGAGGGTATTGTGAAGAAATTCAAGCAGCGATGTGGCGGTTTGCCAGATGTATACTGCAACTGCTTACTATCGTCATCTGATTTCTAGAAATCTATGTCAGATATCAAAAGGCAAGTGAGCTTATATATCACTATCACACATACTGAAACATAAAGCTGTACCTAAGTCCGCACAACGACATATAATAAAAAACATATTCACCCTGTGCTGCCAATGTCAAACTTGGACATCAACTAAATCACACGCAGAATCAATGTCTATGAGATGAGGGACTACTACAGAGGAGCTGCCAACTTAACTTGCTCATACCGAGAAATAAATTATGTTATCAGACAGACAGTGGGATCAACACCTCGAGCCACAAATATTATGTTATCAGACAGACAGTGGGATCAACACCTCGAGCCACAAATATTATGTTATCAGACAGACAGGGGGATCAACACCTCGAGCCACATATATTATGTTATCAGACAGACAGTGGGATCAACACCTCGAGCCACATATATTATGTTATCAGACAGACAGTGGGATCAACACCTCGAGCCACATATATTATGTTATCAGACAGACAGTGGGATCAACACCTCGAGCCACATATATTATGTTATCAGACAGACAGTGGGATCAACACATCGAGCCACATATATTATGTTATCAGACAGACAGAGGGATCAACAACTCGAGCCACATATATTATGTTATCAGACAGACAGTGGGATCAACACCTCCAGCCACATATATTATGTTATCAGACAGACAGTGGGATCAACACATCAAGCCACATATATTATGTTATCAGACAGACAGTGGGATCAACACCGTGAGCCACATATATTATGTTATCAGACAGACAGTGGGATCAACACCTCGAGCCACATATATTATGTTATCAGACAGACAGTGGGATCAACACCTCAAGCCACATATATTATGTTATCAGACAGACAGTGGGATCAACACCTCGAGCCACATACATTATGTTATCAGACAGACAGTGGGATCAACACCTCCAGCCACATACATTATGTTATCAGACAGACAGTGGGATCAACACCTCGAGCCACATATATTATTTTATCAGACAGACAGTGGGATCAACACCTCGAGCCACATATATTATGTTATCAGACAGACAGTGGGATCAACACCTCGAGCCACATATATTATGTTATCAGACAGACAGTGGGATCAACACCTCCAGCCACATATATTATGTTATCAGACAGACAGTGGGATCAACACCTCGAGCCACATATATTATGTTATCAGACAGACAGTGAGATCAACACGTCGAGCCACATATATTATGTTATCAGACAGACAGTGGGATCAACACCTCGAGCCACATATATTATGTTATCAGACAGACAGGGGGATCAACACCTCGAGCCACATATATTATGTTATCAGACAGACAGTGGGATCAACACCTCCAGCCACATATATTATGTTATCAGACAGTGGGATCAGCACCTCCAGCCACATATATTATGTTATCAGACAGACAGTGGGATCAACACCTCGAGCCACATATATTGTGTTATCAGACAGACAGTGAGATCAACACCTCGAGCCACATATATTATGTTATCAGACAGACAGGGGGATCAACACCTCGAGTCACATATATTATGTTATCAGACAGACAGTCCATGGTACTCTTTGCATTTTCCTCAGAAACTACAGTTGTTTGCAAGTTTTTCTGCTTACTGTACAAGATTCACATCCATATAACTGTACACGATATATGTAGCACTTCAACATTCCGATTCTCGTTGCAATCGACATCACTTTATTGGTCAGTGTTTTCCATCCAGCAAATGGCATCTTTGCCATATCGATGCTTGATCTAATGTCTTCAATGCTCCTCCCATCAGATGTTATAACAGTTCAGAGATAGTTGTAACTCTTAACTCTGTGAATTGGCGAAACATGATTTTCTAGGCATTTTTTGTTTAGAAATTTAGCATTGAAGATTTAAATGCAGTTTCTTTCATAGGATTATATCCTTATACAAAAGCGAAACGTGATTTCTTTAAATGTGTCTTTATCAGTGTTTATTGGGAACAATATTCCTTTTGCTAACAATTTTCTACCTATCTGACTGCTCCTACTAATTTTAATTATCATAATCAAAACAAAATATTATTCACATGATAAGAAATCATAAAATGGTCCTTCACTTGTTTATTTCATTATTTATTTTGTTTTTCATTTAGAGCATGACCAGTTTATCATAACATCAGGCTAGTTCAATTGTTGAGTGGTGACCGAATTTATAAATAATTTTGTTCAAACAACTTCCGGAAATACCCCATGAACAAACAGAACACAAAAAATAAATGAAGACATGGGACATACAACTTTATAATCTTGAAGGACGTTATTAAATCTTAATATATTTCTAATCTTTACAGTGTTGTCATTATCTTTCTTAATTTTTCATTAATTACATTTTCAAGTCAACATTTTCTGACACTCGCTAATTTTATTCAGTTATATATGTTAAAGAAAAATAATCAGTGTATTAGCACTCGTAACTTTATTATTTAGTTGTTTGCAAAATATATTTTTATAATCTGCTTTCCTGCAATACCTAGAATAATATATTAAAATTCAATATCCGCCAAGTGTGCCAGCAGTCCTTAAAATTGTTGTTAAATTTTTAGCAGACATTTTAAAGGCCATTCAATGATCACCTTTAAATCGCTTCTCAGCCTTTTGGTTAAAATGACATACCGTTACGTGGATACCTAATGCGGCAACTCTCTCGCAAGCCCTTATTTTTACAAAAACCATTATCAAATTATCGACCCTTCGGCTAAGATCAAAGTGTAGTCATTTTCACGTGATCTGACCAGAGTCACCAGTAGGGGTGGTCATTCGAATGACACACAGGAAAATGTTACCTCATGGCGCGGC
The DNA here is from genome assembly GCA_014155875.1 of Cepaea nemoralis. Lineage (NCBI taxonomy): Eukaryota > Metazoa > Mollusca > Gastropoda > Stylommatophora > Helicidae > Cepaea > Cepaea nemoralis. The sequence continues at coordinate 1,217,543 of JACEFZ010000517.1, read as the reverse complement.
TTTGACCACTGGGGAACCGCTCGCTCTTATAAATACACACAAAATAAGTTTTGATACACGGACATATGTAATCCATGTTCACTAATAGAACATCCACCGCTAAGCGAGCTCACAGTAAGGGAACACTGCAGAAAATGGAGAACACTGCAGTATGACGTCACAGTGGGTAAGTTACAGCGGAGGAGAGGCAGGGGGAACCAAGATAGAAAATGGAGTGCAGTTTGAGATCATCACCTGGAGAAACATCCATATCAGAAATGAGTGGCAGCACACGAGACCGAAGTCTATGCACATACATGATTACCTTCACAACACGGCGAGGACTATAAGAAGACGTGAGATAAACGATTGAAAAGTTTCAGAATGCATGCACTCTCAATTGTTGCCCATTTCATTTACAGGTATCACTGTTGCTCACCTGGACGCTATACTCTTCCCCTCCTGTCATTTTGCTCTCCTACACCTACACTCTCCCACACCTACACTCTCCCACACCTACACTTTCTAATACTACCTTCGAATACCTTGTTTCTGTCCAGTCCGCGTGTCCGGATGGAAGTAAAGGGAGGCTAAGAAGATTGACAAGTATTTGTACCACGAACTGTACATGAAGTGCGAAAGTGATGGCTTCAAGAACAAGTGTGTTCTGATGGAGTTCGGGCATAAGAGAAAGGCTGAGAAGTCTAGATCAACAATTCTTAGTGATCATGCTGAGTCTCGTAGACATAAGGTTAAAGAGGCTGGTCGCAGACTTAAGGAGAGCATTGCATTGAAAAGAGAAGAGCTGTTGAAGAACTCAGGGGATAACTAATACATTAAAGTGTTATTAACTGATTGCCTGCCAAACAAACATTGGGTCCTGACCAAACAGAAATTCATGGTAGAAATGGGAAGTAGGGGTGTGTCACAATAACGTTGTGAAAATGGTTAAACTTGCAGCACATATATTGTATTATATATCAAATTAAAGGGGATTGTACAAGGAACATGGTAGTATTGCTACTATTGCTAAAGGCTAGAAATATAATAAAAATAATAATATAATTTTTAAAATCATTTGAATAAAGAGGTAAACATTATATAAAAATTGCACTTACCAAGGTATTTTATACCCCTCTGCTGCTAATCTTGTTTAATTTCCTGAATAATGAAACAAACACTACTTGTCTTCAATAATATAAACAGAACTGCTCTTTAAAACCATCCAATAAAAGTTTTGCTGCAGATTCTAAAGCATGTCTTTTTCACACAAAATGTTGAAAATCAGTTTGTTTGTTTATTTGTTTGTTTGTTGTTGTTGTTGTTTTTTTTTTTTTTTATATACAAGGCCAATAATTATATTAAGAATTAAATGTAAGTGTTGCGCAATTTACAACTGCCAGATTTTCCTGCATCTTTTCCGGCACACGCTGTAGACGTCACTGAACATAAAACAATGCGAAGCAATGAATCCTTCAAGCTGAAATATGCAACACACATATTTCCAGTCATGTATACAACACAAATATTCCCACAGTCATGTATACAACACACATATTCCCACAGCTATGCGTACAACACACATATTCCCACTGTCATGTATACTACCTACCACACACATATTCCCACAGTCATGTATGCAACACACATATTCCCACAGTCATGTATACTACCTACCACACACATATTCCCACTGTCATGTATACTACCTACCACACACATATTCCCACTGTCATGTATGCAACACACATATTCCCACAGTCATGTATGCAACACACATATTCCCACAGTCATGTATACTACCTACTACACACATATTCCCACAGTCATGTATACAACACACATATTCCCACAGTCATGTATACAACACACATATTCCCACAGTCATGTATACAACACACATATTCCCACAGTTATGTATACATCACACATATTCCCACAGTCATGTATACTACCTACCACACACATATTCCCACTGTCATGTATGCAACACACATATTCCCACTGTCATGTATATTACCTACAACACAAATATTCCCGCTGTCATGTATAATATCTACCACACACATATTCCCACTGTCATGTATGCAACACACATATTCCCACAGTCATGTATACTACCTACCACACACATATTCCCACAGTTATGTATACAACACACATTTTCCCACAGTCATGTATACAACACACATATTCCCACAGTCATGTATACAACACACATATTCCCACAGTCATGTATACAACAAACATATGCCCACAGTCATGTATACAACACACATATTCCCACAGACATGTATACAACACACATATTCCCACTGTCATGTATACAACACACATATGTCCACAGTCATGTATACAACACACATATGCCCACAGTCATGTATACAACACACATATTCCCACTGTCATGTATACAACACACATATGCCCACAGTCATGTATAAACCACACATATTCCCACAGTCATGTATACAACACACATATTCCCACTGTCATGTATACAACACACATTTTCCCACAGTCATGTATACAACACACATATGCCCACAGTCATGTATACAACACACATATTCCCACAGTCATGTATACTATCTATCACACACATATTCCCACAGTCATGTATACAACACACAGATGCCCACTGTCATGTATACTACCTACCACACACATATTCCCACAGTCATGTATACTATCTATCACACACATATTCCCACAGTCATGTATACTATCTATCACACACATATTCCCACAGTCATGTATACTATCTATCACACACATATTCCCACAGTCATGTATACAACACACATATTCCCACAGTCATGTATACAACACACATTTTCCCACAGTCATGTATACAACACACATTTTCCCACAGTCATGTATACTATCTATCACACACATATTCCCACTGTCATGTATACAACACACATATTCCCACTGTCATGTATACTACCTACCACACACATATTCCCACTGTCATGTATAATATCTACCACACACATATTCCCACAGTCATGTATACTATCTATCACACACATATTCCCACTGTCATGTATACAATACACATATTCCCACTGTCATGTATACTATCTACCACACACATATTCCCACTGTTATGTATACTATCTATCACACACATATTCCCACTGTCATGTATACAATACACATATTCCCACTGTCATGTATACTATCTATCACACACATATTCCCAATGTCATGTATCCTATCTATCACACACATATTCCCACAGTCATGTATACTATCTATCACACACATATTCCCACAGTCATGTATACTATCTATCACACACATATTCCCACTGTCATGTATACTATCTATCACACACATATTCCCACAGTCATGTATACTATCTATCACACACATATTCCCACAGTCATGTATACTATCTATCACACACATATTCCCACAGTCATGTATACTATCTATCACACACATATTCCCACAGTCATGTATACTATCTATCACACACATATTCCCACTGTCATGTATACTATCTATCACACACATATTCCCACAGTCATGTATACTATCTACCACACACATATTCCCACAGTCTTGTATACTATCAATCACACACATATTCCCACTGTAATGTATACAATACACATATTCCCACAGTCATGTATACTACCTACCACACACATATTCCCACTGTCATGTATACTACCTACCACACACATATTCCCACTGTAATGTATACAATACACATATTCCCACAGTCATGTATACTATCTACCACACACATATTCCCACAGTCTTGTATACTATCAACCACACACATATTCCCACTGTAATGTATACAATACACATATTCCCACAGTCATGTATACTATCTACCACACACATATTCCCACAGTCTTGTATACTATCAACCACACACATATTCCCACTGTAATGTATACAATACACATATTCCCACTGTCATGTATACTACCTACCACACACATATTCCCACTGTAATGTATACAATACACATATTCCCACAGTCATGTATACTACCTACCACACACATATTCCCATTGTCATGTATACAATACACATATTCCCACTGTCATGTATACTACCTACCACACACATATTCCCACTGTAATGTATACAATACACATATTCCCACAGTCATGTATACTATCTATCACACACATATTCCCACTGTCATGTATACTACCTATCACACACATATTCCCACAGTCATGTATACTACCTATTACACACATATTCCCACAGTCATGTATACTACCTATCACACACATATTCCCACAGTCATGTATACAACACACATATTCCCACAGTCATGTATACAATACACATATTCCCACAGTCATGTATACTACCTATCACACACATATTCCCACAGTCATGTATACTATCTATCACACACATATTCCCACAGTCATGTATACAACACACATTTTCCCACAGTCATGTATACAACACACATATTCCCACAGTCATGTATACAACACACATATTCCCACAGTCATGTATACAACACACATATGCCAACAGTCATGTATACAACACACATATTCCCACAGACATGTATACAACACACATATTCCCACTGTCATGTATACAACACACATATGTCCACAGTCATGTATACAACACACATATGCCCACAGTCATGTATACAACACACATATTCCCACTGTCATGTATACAACACACATATGCCCACAGTCATGTATACAACACACATATTCCCACAGTCATGTATACAACACACATATTCCCACAGTCATGTATACAACACACATATTCCCACTGTCATGTATACAACACACATATTCCCACAGTCATGTATACAACACACATTTTCCCACAGTCATGTATACAACACACATATGCCCACAGTCATGTATACAACACACATATTACCACAGTCATGTATACTATCTATCACACACATATTCCCACAGTCATGTATACAACACACAGATGCCCACTGTCATGTATACTACCTACCACACACATATTCCCACAGTCATGTATACTATCTATCACACACATATTCCCACAGTCATGTATACTATCTATCACACACATATTCCCACAGTCATGTATACTATCTATCACACACATATTCCCACAGTCATGTATACAACACACATATTCCAACAGTCATGTATACAACACACATTTTCCCACAGTCATGTATACAACACACATTTTCCCACAGTCATGTATACTATCTATCACACACATATTCCCACTGTCATGTATACAACACACATATTCCCACTGTCATGTATACTACCTACCACACACATATTCCCACTGTCATGTATAATATCTACCACACACATATTCCCACAGTCATGTATACTATCTATCACACACATATTCCCACTGTCATGTATACAATACACATATTCCCACTGTCATGTATACTATCTACCACACACATATTCCCACTGTTATGTATACTATCTATCACACACATATTCCCACTGTCATGTATACTACCTACCACACACATATTCCCACAGTTATGTATACATCACACATATTCCCACAGTCATGTATACTACCTACCACACACATATTCCCACTGTCATGTATACAACACACATATTCCCACTGTCATGTATACTACCTACCACACACATATTCCCACTGTCATGTATAATATCTACCACACACATATTCCCACAGTCATGTATACTATCTATCACACACATATTCCCACTGTCATGTATACAATACACATATTCCCACAGTCATGTATACTATCTATCACACACATATTCCCACTGTCATGTATACAATACACATAATCCCAAAGTCATGTATACTACCTACCACAAACATATTCCCACTGTCATGTATACAATACACATATTCCCACTGTCATGTATACTATCTATCACACACATATTCCCACAGTCATGTATACTACCTACCACACACATATTCCCACTGTCATGTATAATATCTACCACACACATATTCCCACAGTCATGTATACTATCTATCACACACATATTCCCACTGTCATGTATACAATACACATATTCCCACTGTCATGTATACTATCTACCACACACATATTCCCACTGTCATGTATACTATCTATCACACACATATTCCCACTGTCATGAATACTATCTATCACACACATATTCCCACTGTCATGAATACTATCTATCACACACATATTCCCTCTGTCATGTATACTATCTATCACACACATATTCCCACAGTCATGTATACTATCTATCACACACATATTCCCACAGTCATGTATACTATCTATCACACACATATTCAGACAATCATGTATACTATCTATCACACACATATTCCCACTGTCATGTATACAATACACATATTCCCACAGTCATGTATACTATCTATCACACACATATTCCCACAGTCATGTATACTACCTACCACACACATATTCCCACTGTCATGTATAATATCTACCACACACATATTCCCACAGTCATGTATACTATCTATCACACACATATTCCCACTGTCATGTATACAATACACATATTCCCACTGTCATGTATACTATCTACCACACACATATTCCCACTGTTATGTATACTATCTATCACACACATATTCCCACTGTCATGTATACAATACACATATTCCCACTGTCATGTATACTATCTATCACACACATATTCCCAATGTCATGTATCCTATCTATCACACACATATTCCCACAGTCATGTATACTATCTATCACACACATATTCCCACAGTCATGTATACTATCTATCACACACATATTCCCACTGTCATGTATACTATCTATCACACACATATTCCCACAGTCATGTATACTATCTATCACACACATATTCCCACAGTCATGTATACTATCTATCACACACATATTCCCACAGTCATGTATACTATCTATCACACACATATTCCCACAGTCATGTATACTATCTATCACACACATATTCCCACTGTCATGTATACTATCTATCACACACATATTCCCACAGTCATGTATACTATCTACCACACACATATTCCCACAGTCTTGTATACTATCAATCACACACATATTCCCACTGTAATGTATACAATACACATATTCCCACAGTCATGTATACTACCTACCACACACATATTCCCATTGTCATGTATACTACCTACCACACACATATTCCCACTGTAATGTATACAATACACATATTCCCACAGTCATGTATACTATCTACCACACACATATTCCCACAGTCTTGTATACTATCAACCACACACATATTCCCACTGTAATGTATACAATACACATATTCCCACAGTCATGTATACTATCTACCACACACATATTCCCACAGTCTTGTATACTATCAACCACACACATATTCCCACTGTAATGTATACAATACACATATTCCCACTGTCATGTATACTACCTACCACACACATATTCCCACTGTAATGTATACAATACACATATTCCCACAGTCATGTATACTACCTACCACACACATATTCCCATTGTCATGTATACAATACACATATTCCCACTGTCATGTATACTACCTACCACACACATATTCCCACTGTAATGTATACAATACACATATTCCCACAGTCATGTATACTATCTATCACACACATATTCCCACTGTCATGTATACTACCTATCACACACATATTCCCACAGTCATGTATACTACCTATTACACACATATTCCCACAGTCATGTATACTACCTATCACACACATATTCCCACAGTCATGTATACAACACACATATTCCCACAGTCATGTATACAATACACATATTCCCACAGTCATGTATACTACCTATCACACACATATTCCCACAGTCATGTATACTATCTATCACACACATATTCCCACAGTCATGTATACAACACACATTTTCCCACAGTCATGTATACAACACACATATTCCCACAGTCATGTATACAACACACATATTCCCACAGTCATGTATACAACACACATATGCCAACAGTCATGTATACAACACACATATTCCCACAGACATGTATACAACACACATATTCCCACTGTCATGTATACAACACACATATGTCCACAGTCATGTATACAACACACATATGCCCACAGTCATGTATACAACACACATATTCCCACTGTCATGTATACAACACACATATGCCCACAGTCATGTATACAACACACATATTCCCACAGTCATGTATACAACACACATATTCCCACAGTCATGTATACAACACACATATTCCCACTGTCATGTATACAACACACATATTCCCACAGTCATGTATACAACACACATTTTCCCACAGTCATGTATACAACACACATATGCCCACAGTCATGTATACAACACACATATTCCCACAGTCATGTATACTATCTATCACACACATATTCCCACAGTCATGTATACAACACACAGATGCCCACTGTCATGTATACTACCTACCACACACATATTCCCACAGTCATGTATACTATCTATCACACACATATTCCCACAGTCATGTATACTATCTATCACACACATATTCCCACAGTCATGTATACTATCTATCACACACATATTCCCACAGTCATGTATACAACACACATATTCCAACAGTCATGTATACAACACACATTTTCCCACAGTCATGTATACAACACACATTTTCCCACAGTCATGTATACTATCTATCACACACATATTCCCACTGTCATGTATACAACACACATATTCCCACTGTCATGTATACTACCTACCACACACATATTCCCACTGTCATGTATAATATCTACCACACACATATTCCCACAGTCATGTATACTATCTATCACACACATATTCCCACTGTCATGTATACAATACACATATTCCCACTGTCATGTATACTATCTACCACACACATATTCCCACTGTTATGTATACTATCTATCACACACATATTCCCACTGTCATGTATACTACCTACCACACACATATTCCCACAGTTATGTATACATCACACATATTCCCACAGTCATGTATACTACCTACCACACACATATTCCCACTGTCATGTATACAACACACATATTCCCACTGTCATGTATACTACCTACCACACACATATTCCCACTGTCATGTATAATATCTACCACACACATATTCCCACAGTCATGTATACTATCTATCACACACATATTCCCACTGTCATGTATACAATACACATATTCCCACAGTCATGTATACTATCTATCACACACATATTCCCACTGTCATGTATACAATACACATAATCCCAAAGTCATGTATACTACCTACCACAAACATATTCCCACTGTCATGTATACAATACACATATTCCCACTGTCATGTATACTATCTATCACACACATATTCCCACAGTCATGTATACTACCTACCACACACATATTCCCACTGTCATGTATAATATCTACCACACACATATTCCCACAGTCATGTATACTATCTATCACACACATATTCCCACTGTCATGTATACAATACACATTGTCAGGATCTTCTATTAGGCTCGTTGGCTAACACATGTGAGACAGTACAAGTACAACGTAATTCGACGTAAGACATAGCAACACAAGTTCAATGGATTTATTACCACATTAAATACATAACAATAGTTACAGCAATGTACAACATATAACTCACAACCACAATACAGCTCATAGGTCTGACGCTCACGATATCAGTCGTTCAGCTCACAACCACGGAGATTCACACAAACGCCTTGCTCTCGACACACACGTCCGTTCAGATGTCCAGTCCCAGCTTGGTCTGAGATTAACACACACACTGTCCACTGCCTCTCGTGGGGTCACGTGGCTTTGCGTGCGTCTGTCGTCAGCGCTGGTCGCGTGTCAGGTAAGAATCTCGCCAGCCGACAACTCTTGTCCGCCGGGTGCCGTAACGATGTTGCTGCACACTTAGGCTCTGACATTCTCCCCGGGTACTTCAATGAAAGATGCCATCTTTCATTCATGATGTATGTATATACTGGGGTAGTGTTAATTTCATGTCAGAGACTACTCTTTCCCAGTGTTATGCATGAAAATACATATAAGGCATAGAAATATATACACAAAAAATGTAAGTTGTATTGACATGACAAATGAAGTACAATTTTTAACACAATTCAGGTTTCATCCCCCTGATGCCTGGTTACCTTCATTGCAATAATACCCAGTCAGATCAGTAGCACCAGCTTCACGCATCTACCTCCCAGCTATTTGAAAAAAAAGTAACAATATGATTGTTTTGCAACAACCATCTAGCCAGACTGAAATACGGCTTTGTATTAGTCGTATTAAACACTTAAACTCTGCCCTCATTTGGTCAGGAGCTCTTATGTTGGTTTGCAATGTTGGCAACTCTATGACATGCTTGGTGGACGCCTACCTGCTGTGCCAAACCTTTGAGCAACAAAATGTCTATCTATACAATACACATTAATGAATATGTTTCAAATTATGGCCCTTGATGTAATTCACAAATGCAAGGGAAGTAATTTTGACATTTAAGAAATTCCATACATTACAATAATTATTTAATTTCTTAGCGTCATTGCTTGACGTTTCTTCATATTAACGAGAAAAAGTCGGTAATATGAATACATTAATCAAGATATAATTCTAAGATTACACTAATCAAAATAAATAAGTACCCAATTGGTATATTATATTTTATAGATTCGAAAGGATTTTACAAGTGTCATAAATTTTTGGAAATTTGTACATAGTCTGCTAATTATGTTATACTTTTTAAATTATACCGGAAATGCACACGAAACGAAAAATTTGGTTGATGTTACATTTTCTGAACACAAATGATCCGGTTTTATTTCGGAACGGATAGTAGAATGTTCTCACAGTTCGTGTCTGATGTTATAGTATGACAACGGATTATGATGGAATGTTCTTATTTCCGATGTGTTCACACGTCGAACGATTTGGATCACATTCGCTGTAGAGGTGATGTAGGAGTCAATGTTCGGTCCACATTTGCACATGTTAAAATATCACGGTGAAAAAAAATCACTCACAAATGTCACAATGGTAAAGTTCGCTTTTGATAATTGGTTAAGCGTTTGTGACACTGTTGTTGGTGTCTATATACAATTAATATCGTTCTCATTCTAACACACACTACACAATTATACTACACTCATTACATGACTTGATTAAAATAAGTATATTATACATGTCGGTCTCCAAACCGTATCACAATTTTGATTATTGACCTTACACAGTAGGTGAATGGAAAAAAAATTCACTCATTGGTGGCTGTGTTGGGCTGAGTGTAATATTGCACAGTGCACTCAGACATTGCTTACTGGGTCTGTCGGACAACGGGACAAAAGGTCGGCGATTGTATTCATTCTGCCGGGAATATGGCGAACTTCAAAACTGAAATTCTGAAGCTTCAAGGACCAGCGAGCAATCATGTTATTTGATGGTACTGTGGAATTGATATACCTTAATGGACTGTTGTCAGTTTCGATGATAAAGTGACGTCCTAGAAGATATCTGGACAGCTTTGTTACACTTTCTACTAAGGACAATGCCTCTAATTGCGGAATGGACCAGGCCCGCTCTCGGGGTCTTAGTTTTCTTGATAGAAAACAAACGGGATGCAGGATGCCGTTGTATTCCTGCAATAGGACTGCACCGATCGCAATGGAGCTAGCATCTGTTCTCAATCTGAAAGGTAAACGAATGTTGGGCAATTTAAGGATGAGATTAGGTGTATTCTTATCAGAAAAGTGTGCCAAAACTTTATCAAATGCATTTCGTAGGCATTCATCGTTTACAACTTTTTCGGGTTTATTCTTGGTTAGTAAGTTAGAAAAAACCTCAGTCAGTTCTGAAAAATCAGGAATAAAGTTTCTATAATAATTAATAAGTCCCAACAAACTGCGGACTTGTTTCTTATTTGTTGGAAGTGACAGTTTTAGAATTTTGGAGACAATTTTGTTGTCTGTCATGACAAAGCCATTGGATATTCTGTACCCCAAAAATGATATCTCTTGGTAAGCCATGCTCACCTTTGAAGGCTTCACTGTCAGTCCGTGCTGTCTGATAATAGGTAGTGGTAGTAGAACGTCCTGTCCAGGTGTCAATGTTATAGTTCCGTTGTTATCTCTGTATGGACACAGATGTCGTCAGTATAGTGAATGATATTAGGAATGTCAGATAGGAGGAGTCGTATGGCAGACAAGGCCAGTCTGGAGTTAATGGATCTAAAGATATAGAGTGGGTTACGGTTAAAATCTTCCAAAAGGATTTTTAAATTTCATGTTGATATCATTTTGAGTGCTATCTCCAAACCTGCACTCGTACATGTGTGTATACATTCAATAGTTCAAACAATAATAATACACCATGTATAGTTGTGAAATGTAATCGTGCATGTTTATATGATCTTTTGCAATTTGTGTATATTTTCCAAAATATGTAGGGTAATTTGTTGCTGATTTTTGTCAGTAATTCCACCGACTGATGTTTTACATTGTTCAGCATAGGTATTCGTATGCGTTGATTTAACATAGAGCTTATGAGTGGCAGTAACAAAATTTGGTTCAACAGTAATGACATAAGTAACAAAGTCTGCTGGTTTGTCATGAGTAATATCATCTGTGTTGTGTCATGATGATGTGGAAATATAACTGTTTGTGAAGACATTTGTTTTGTATTTACAATCAGTAGTGCAAGCATAACTATCCACTGTGTGCACTTGGTTATGTGTGTAGTTAACAGAGAGTATAGGAGGTATAGTATATACCATGATGATTTGTGATCTTTCATCGCTGTTGTGAACTGTTTGTTTTCTGCACCTTTTTCTTTATGCTGATACACACCAGTTTCTGTTTCTTCTTGTTTTGAGATGGTAATCACGTTGGTATGGTGTGGTATCTTGGTCTGTTCATCATGTTGTTGTATGATGAGTGGGGTAGTTAAGGCAGTATTTGTTGTGGTGTTAACTTTTTGCTTTGTGTGAGGTTTGGACTCTGTGTAATCTGTCACATTTGATACATTTCCAATTAATAAATCACAACATGGATTGTCTAACAAAGCACAAGTTACTCTGCCTGATAGGAAAGGTGATTTTATATTGGCCCATGCCATGGGATATTTCTCTACTGTCCCTGAAACAGTTTTGCAATAGATGTACTCATCTAGGTAGTCTTTAGGATCAGCTAAGGTCTTTCGAAGACCGATAAGACAGGACCCTGTGTCGCGTACACATGTGCATACTGTGTCATTGATGTAACCTTTATGGAATGTTAATTTTCCTAATGACAGTTTTGAGGTTTTGTTCAATTCCTCACTTTCTTGTTGAGCATTGACCTCTTTATATAAAGAATGAGGTTGAGTGATGTTAACAACATTATTACAATATGGTACAAAGTCTGGTGTTGTCTTCATGTCTGTGATGTTCACTTTTCTTACGTTCTTTGCTGAACTGCATTTTGAGTCTATTGCCAAGTTAGCTTCCTCATTGGCAATAGGGACGGCGTGCCCGCATGTTAAGGTACCATTTTCATTGAAGGTATTACAGACAGTGCATTTGTTGGCACTAAATACATCACAAGCCTGTGCTGCATGTACAGGATGTTTTTCTGGATTTTCGTCTTCTGACGCTGAGCTATCGAACAAGGCGGCATTGGCTTTGTTGGTCATATGCCTGCCTCTACAATCCATACGATAGTGACCGTAAGCCTTGCAGAGAAAACATTTACGTGCACTTTTGAACGATCTACGTTCTACGTCTTGTCTGTTTACCATATTTTGCAAGTATGTTAGGTACCCTGGGTTTTTATCGCACATCTCGTTCAAATGGTGAGACAATTTACAGTGCGTGCATTGTCTAACTCTATCAGAGGTAGGCCTGTTTGGTTTTTGCCTACTATAGTTGTTCTCATAGTTGGCTGCTGCTACCCAGTTACTGTCAGTAGCTTCAGTGGCAAAACACTGTTTATTTGCCGTATAATAGGCCGACCCACGTCTTTCCATTTCTTCCACACTTGTACATTCATTCTCCTGTAAGAACTTAGAAAAAGCTGATGGGACAGAAGAAATAACTTTATCTCGAATAATGAGATCTTCTAATTTATCATAATTTTTGTTAATTTTGGCTGATGAAGTCCATTTGCTGAAAATGTCTCGGACTAAACAGAGGTAGTCAGAGAACGTTTGAGTTGATTTTGGACTCAGTTTACTGAATTGTTCTCTGTACCCTGCCTCGTCTAACATGAAATGTGCCATTATTTTAGATTTAATATAATGGTACTCTTTTCTGAGGTCTTTGGGGATGGTTTCAATGACTTTAAGAGGTTCCCCAGATAGACTCCTCATATATAGAAATATTCCATTCCGAAAGTGGAACTTGGTAGTGTTCCATTAATGTCTCAAAATTTTGGGTAAAGGCTGCTATGCAGTCACCCGAGGTATAGTTACGAACGATACCTTGATACTTCTTATACTGGTTTTCTTTTCCAGTCTTTCAGATTTCTTTGACTCTTTATTCATTGCAGTCTCAGTGTCGAGTTGTTTTATTTTCAACTGTAATTCAAGTTCTTCCCTCTTACTCTGAGCTGCTATTTCTGCTTTCTTAAGTTCACTGTCTATCTCAGCTTGCTTTGTCTTTGCAGCCATTTCTACTTCGGCTTGCTTTAATGCTGTTTCTGCCTGTTTTAGAGCTCTTTCTGCTGCTCTATCTTCGCGTTCACAGTACTCAGCGTATTTCTTCTCACTCCATTGTGTTAATTCATCACCTTCTAACTTTAATTTTAAACCCATATCGATGAAATCAAATAATGACGACATGATGGAGAAAATATGTCAATGAAAATCAACCACACAAAATATGTTGTAAATGGTTAGTAGAAAAATAACTTACAATTGATTTGACTATACGATGCGTGCCCACTAATGCATACGTAAAGTTAAAGTGAAGAAAAATATACTCAAGTGCCCTTGGATATGATGAATGGTTCGGCAATCGGGCTAGAAAACGGTAAGGTCGTACTTCGGAACCACAAATGACCTCTACGGCAGGGTTATGGATGGTACGCAAAAAACCTGCTTTGTTTTTGGAGAGAAATAAGTTAGCGTGTGTTTGTTGGTGTGTGCCTGTTAAGTCACTAAGTGTTGATTTGGTTTGGATGGCGTTGAGTATAATTGTATGTCGTAAATTTGTCGTCAACAGTGTTTCTTTCAACAGAAGTTACACTCTTTCCAAAACTCTTTGCGTTCCACAAACTCAATAAACAAAGACAATCTATCTGTATTTGAACACTCAATAACATTGATGACACATCACTTACATCAAGATGACATTCAGTAAGGACAAAGACATCAAGTTTACAAGATGGCGACAAGGTCAAAATGGTGGCAAAATCACAATGTTGACAAGGTCAAACGATGACAATTTTCACAGATCACAAATGTTTAACACGTTTACAGGATCAAACAATATGTACTGTACATTTACTAATGATCTTAAACATATTTAGACAATGTAGTAATGGATCACACTGAGACTTTTCCGATCACATGTACATCACTATAACCTTGACAAATTTTACAAGTACAAGAATTATAGTTTTAAATCACAAAGATGAACAACACACGTCTAAATATATTAGGTTCTTAAATAAAGACGAGCAACCCACGTCCACACATGTCAGGATCTTCTATTAGGCTCGTTGGCTAACACATGTGAGACAGTACAAGTACAACGTAATTCGACGTAAGACATAGCAACACAAGTTCAATGGATTTATTACCACATTAAATACATAACAATAGTTACAGCAATGTACAACATATAACTCACAACCACAATACAGCTCATAGGTCTGACGCTCACGATATCAGTCGTTCAGCTCACAACCACGGAGATTCACACAAACGCCTTGCTCTCGACACACACGTCCGTTCAGATGTCCAGTCCCAGCTTGGTCTGAGATTAACACACACACTGTCCACTGCCTCTCGTGGGGTCACGTGGCTTTGCGTGCGTCTGTCGTCAGCGCTGGTCGCGTGTCAGGTAAGAATCTCGCCAGCCGACAACTCTTGTCCGCCGGGTGCCGTAACGATGTTGCTGCACACTTAGGCTCTGACACACATATTCCCACTGTCATGTATACTATCTACCACACACATATTCCCACTGTCATGTATACTATCTATCACACACATATTCCCACTGTCATGAATACTATCTATCACACACATATTCCCACTGTCATGAATACTATCTATCACACACATATTCCCTCTGTCATGTATACTATCTATCACACACATATTCCCACAGTCATGTATACTATCTATCACACACATATTCCCACAGTCATGTATACTATCTATCACACACATATTCCGACAATCATGTATACTATCTATCACACACATATTCCCACTGTCATGTATACAATACACATATTCCCACAGTCATGTATACTATCTATCACACACATATTCCCACAGTCATGTATACTACCTACCACACACATATTCCCACTGTCATGTATAATATCTACCACACACATATTCCCACAGTCATGTATACTATCTATCACACACATATTCCCACTGTCATGTATACAATACACATATTCCCACTGTCATGTATACTATCTATCACACACATATTCCCCATTGTCATGTATACTATCTATCACACACATATTCCCACAGTCATGTATACTATCTATCACACACATATTCCCACAGTCATGTATACTATCTATCACACACATATTCCCACTGTCATGTATACTATCTATCACACACATATTCCCACAGTCATGTATACTATCTATCACACACATATTCCAACAGTCATGTATACTATCTATCACACACATATTCCCACAGTCATGTATACTATCTATCACACACATATTCCCACAGTCATGTATACTATCTATCACACACATATTCCCACTGTCATGTATACTATCTATCACACACATATTCCCACAGTCATGTATACTATCTACCACACACATATTCCCACAGTCTTGTATACTATCAACCACACACATATTCCCACTGTAATGTATACAATACACATATTCCCACAGTCATGTATACTACCTACCACACACATATTCCCACTGTCATGTATACTACCTACCACACACATATTCCCACTGTAATGTATACAATACACATATTCCCACAGTCATGTATACTACCTATCACACACATATTCCCACAGTCATGTATACAACACACATATTCCCACAGTCATGTATACAATACACATATTCCCACAGTCATGTATACTACCTATCACACACATATTCCCACAGTCATGTATACTATCTATCACACACATATTCCCACAGTCATGTATACAACACACATTTTCCCACAGTCATGTATACAACACACATATTCCCACAGTCATGTATACAACACACATATTCCCACAGTCATGTATACAACACACATATGCCAACAGTCATGTATACAACACACATATTCCCACAGACATGTATACAACACACATATTCCCACTGTCATGTATACAACACACATATGTCCACAGTCATGTATACAACACACATATGCCCACAGTCATGTATACAACACACATATTCCCACTGTCATGTATATAACACACATATGCCCAGTCATGTATACAACACACATATTCCCACAGTCATGTATACAACACACATATTCCCACAGTCATGTATGTATACAACACACATATTCCCACAGTCATGTATACAACACACATATTCCCACAGTCATGTATACAACACCATTTTCCCACAGTCATGTATACAACACACATATGCCCACAGTCATGTATACAACACAAATATTCCCACAGTCATGTATACTATCTATCACACACATATTCCCACAGTCATGTATACAACACACAGATGCCCACTGTCATGTATACTACCTACCACACACATATTCCCACAGTCATGTATACTATCTATCACACACATATTCCCACAGTCATGTATACTATCTATCACACACATATTCCCACAGTCATGTATACTATCTATCACACACATATTCCCACAGTCATGTATACAACACACATATTCCAACAGTCATGTATACAACACACATTTTCCCACAGTCATGTATACAACACACATTTTCCCACAGTCATGTATACTATCTATCACACACATATTCCCACTGTCATGTATACAACACACATATTCCCACTGTCATGTATACTACCTACCACACACATATTCCCACTGTCATGTATAATATCTACCACACACATATTCCCACAGTCATGTATACTATCTATCACACACATATTCCCACTGTCATGTATACAATACACATATTCCCACTGTCATGTATACTATCTACCACACACATATTCCCACTGTTATGTATACTATCTATCACACACATATTCCCACTGTCATGTATACTACCTACCACACACATATTCCCACAGTTATGTATACATCACACATATTCCCACAGTCATGTATACTACCTACCACACACATATTCCCACTGTCATGTATACAACACACATATTCCCACTGTCATGTATACTACCTACCACACACATATTCCCACTGTCATGTATAATATCTACCACACACATATTCCCACAGTCATGTATACTATCTATCACACACATATTCCCACTGTCATGTATACAATACACATATTCCACAGTCATGTATACTATCTATCACACACATATTCCCACTGTCATGTATACAATACACATAATCCAAAGTCATGTATACTACCTACCACAAACATATCCCACTGTCATGTATACAATACACATATTCCCACTGTCATGTATACTATCTATCACACACATATTCCCACAGTCATGTATACTACCTACCACACACATATTCCCACTGTCATGTATAATATCTACCACACACATATTCCCACAGTCATGTATACTATCTATCACACACATATTCCCACTGTCATGTATACAATACACATATTCCCACTGTCATGTATAATATCTACCACACACATATTCCCACTGTCATGTATACTATCTATCACACACATATTCCACTGTCATGAATACTATCTATCACACACATATTCCCACTGTCATGATACTATCTATCACCCACATATTCCCTCTGTCATGTATACTATCTATCACACACATATTCCCACAGTCATGTATACTATCTATCACACACATATTCCCACAGTCATGTATACTATCTATCACACACATATTCCCACAATCATGTATACTATCTATCACACACATATTCCCACTGTCATGTATACAATACACATATTCCCACAGTCATGTATACTATCTATCACACACATATTCCCACAGTCATGTATACTACCTACCACACACATATTCCCACTGTCATGTATAATATCTACCACACACATATTCCCACAGTCATGTATACTATCTATCACACACATATTCCCACTGTCATGTATACAATACACATATTCCCACTGTCATGTATACTATCTATCACACACATATTCCCATTGTCATGTATACTATCTATCACACACATATTCCCACAGTCATGTATACTATCTATCACACACATATTCCCACAGTCATGTATACTATCTATCACACACATATTCCCACTGTCATGTATACTATCTATCACACACATATTCCCACAGTCATGTATACTATCTATCACACACATATTCCAACAGTCATGTATACTATCTATCACACACATATTCCCACAGTCATGTATACTATCTATCACACACATATTCCCACAGTCATGTATACTATCTATCACACACATATTCCCACTGTCATGTATACTATCTATCACACACATATTCCCACAGTCATGTATACTATCTACCACACACATATTCCCACAGTCTTGTATACTATCAACCACACACATATTCCCACTGTAATGTATACAATACACATATTCCCACAGTCATGTATACTACCTACCACACACATATTCCCACTGTCATGTATACTACCTACCACACACATATTCCCACTGTAATGTATACAATACACATATTCCCACAGTCATGTATACTATCTAACACACACATATTCCCACAGTCTTGTATACTATCAACCACACACATATTCCCACTGTAATGTATACAATACACATATTCCCACAGTCATGTATACTATCTACCACACACATATTCCCACAGTCTTGTATACTATCAACCACACACATATTCCCACTGTAATGTATACAATACACATATTCCCCACTGTCATGTATACTACCTACCACACACATATTCCCACTGTAATGTATACAATACACATATTCCCACAGTCATGTATACTACCTACCACACACATATTCCCATTGTCATGTATACAATACACATATTCCCACTGTCATGTATACTACCTACCACACACATATTCCCACTGTAATGTATACAATACACATATTCCCACAGTCATGTATACTATCTATCACACACATATTCCCACTGTCATGTATACTACCTATCACACACATATTCCCACAGTCATGTATACTACCTATTACACACATATTCCCACAGTCATGTATACTACCTATCACACACATATTCCCACAGTCATGTATACAACACACATTTTCCCACAGTCATGTATACAACACACATATTCCCACAGTCATGTATACAACACACATTTTCCCACAGTCATGTATACAACACACATTTTCCCACAGTCATGTATACAACACACATATTTCCACAGTCATGTATACAACACACATATTCCCACAGTCATGTATACAGCACACATATTCCCACAGTCATGTATACAACACACATATTCCCACAGTCATGTATACAACACACATTTTTCCACAGTCATGTATACAACACACATATTCCCACAGTCATGTAAACAACACACATATTCCCACAGTCATGTATACAACACACATATTCCCACAGTCATGTATACTACCTACCACACACATATTCCCACAGTCATGTATACAACACACATATTCCTACAGTCATGTATACAACACACATTTTCCCACAGTCATGTATACAACACACATATGCCCACAGTCATGTATACAACACACATATTCCCACAGTCATGTATACAACACATATATGCCCACAGTCATGTATACAACACACATTTTCCCACAGTCATGTATACAACACACATTTTCCCACAGTCATGTATACTACCTACCACACACATATTCTCACAGCCATGTATACTATCTATCACACACATATTCCCACTGTCATGTATACAACACACATTTTCCCACAGTCATGTATACAACACACATATGCCCACAGTCATGTATACAACACACATTTCCCACAGTCATGTATACAACACACATATTCCCACAGTCATGTATACAACACACACATTCCCACAGTCATGTATACAACACACATATTCCCACTGTCATGTATACAACACACATATTCCCACAGTCATGTATACAACACACATATTCCCACTGTCATGTATACAACACACATATGCCCACAGTCATGTATACAACACACATATTCCCACAGACATGTATACAACACACATATTCCCACTGTCATGTATACAACACACATATGTCCACAGTCATGTATACAACACACATATGCCCACAGTCATGTATACAACACACATATTCCCACTGTCATGTATACAACACACATATGCCCACAGTCATGTATACAACACACATATTCCCACAGTCATGTATACAACACACATATTCCCACAGTCATGTATACAACACACATATTCCCACTGTCATGTACACACCACACATATTCCCACAGTCATGTATACAACACACATTTTCCCACAGTCATGTATACAACACACATATGCCCACAGTCATGTATACAACACACATATTCCCACAGTCATGTATACTATCTATCACACACATATTCCCACAGTCATGTATACAACACACAGATGCCCACTGTCATGTATACTACCTACCACACACATATTCCCACAGTCATGTATACTATCTATCACACACATATTCCCACAGTCATGTATACTATCTATCACACACATATTCCCAAAGTCATGTATACTATCTATCACACACATATTCCCACAGTCATGTATACAACACACATATTCCCACAGTCATGTATACAATACACATATTCCCACAGTCATGTATACTACCTATCACACACATATTCCAACAGTCATGTATACTACCTATTACACACATATTCCCACAGTCATGTATACTACCTATCACACACATATTCCCACAGTCATGTATACAACACACATATTCCCACAGTCATGTATACAATACACATATTCCCACAGTCATGTATACTACCTATCACACACATATTCCCACAGTCATGTATACTACCTATCACACACATATTCCCACAGTCATGTATACAACACACATTTTCCCACAGTCATGTATACAACACACATATTCCCACAGTCATGTATACAACACACATTTTCCCACAGTCATGTATACAACACACATTTTCCCACAGTCATGTATACAACACACATATTTCCACAGTTAGGTATACAACACACATATTCCCACAGTCATGTATACAGCACACACATTCCCACAGTCATGTATACAACACACATATTCCCACAGTCATGTATACAACACACATTTTTCCACAGTCATGTATACAACACACATATTCCCACAGTCAGGTAAACAACACACATATTCCCACAGTCATGTATACAACACACATATTCCCACAGTCATGTATACTACCTACCACACACATATTCCCACAGTCATGTATACAACACACATATTCCTACAGTCATGTATACAACACACATTTTCCCACAGTCATGTATACAACACACATATGCCCACAGTCATGTATACAACACACATATTCCCACAGTCATGTATACAACACATATATGCCCACAGTCATGTATACAACACACATTTTCCCACAGTCATGTATACAACACACATTTTCCCACAGTCATGTATACTACCTACCACACACATATTCTCACAGCCATGTATACTATCTATCACACACATATTCCCACTGTCATGTATACAACACACATTTTCCCACAGTCATGTATACAACACACATATGCCCACAGTCATGTATACAACACACATTTTCCCACAGTCATGTATACAACACACATATTCCCACAGTCATGTATACAACACACACATTCCCACAGTCATGTATACAACACACATATTCCCACTGTCATGTATACAACACACATATTCCCACAGTCATGTATACAACACACATATTCCCACTGTCATGTATACAACACACATATGCCCACAGTCATGTATACAACACACATATTCCCACAGACATGTATACAACACACATATTCCCACTGTCATGTATACAACACACATATGTCCCACAGTCATGTATACAACACACATATGCCCACAGTCATGTATACAACACACATATTCCCACTGTCATGTATACAACACACATATGCCCACAGTCATGTATACAACACACATATTCCCACAGTCATGTATACAACACACATATTCCCACAGTCATGTATACAACACACATATTCCCACTGTCATGTATACAACACACATATTCCCACAGTCATGTATACAACACACATTTTCCCACAGTCATGTATACAACACACATATTCCCACAGTCATGTATACAACACACATATTCCCACAGTCATGTATACTATCTATCACACACATATTCCCACAGTCATGTATACAACACACAGATGCCCACTGTCATGTATACTACCTACCACACACATATTCCCACAGTCATGTATACTATCTATCACACACATATTCCCACAGTCATGTATACTATCTATCACACACATATTCCCACAGTCATGTATACTATCTATCACACACATATTCCCACAGTCATGTATACAACACACATATTCCCACAGTCATGTATACAACACACATTTTCCCACAGTCATGTATACAACACACATTTTCCCACAGTCATGTATACTATCTATCACACACATATTCCCACAGTCATGTATACTATCTATCACACACATATTCCCACAGTCATGTATACTATCTATCACACACATATTCTCACAGTCATGTATACAACATACATATTCCCACAGTTATGTATACTACCTACCACACACATATTCCCACAGTCATGTATACTATCTATCACACACATATTCCCACAGTCATGTATACTATCTATCACACACATATTCCCACAGTCATGTATACTATCTATCACACACATATTCCCACAGTCATGTATACTATCTATCACACACATATTCCCACAGTCATGTATACAACACACATATTCCCACAGTCATGTATACTATCTATCACACACATATTCCCACAGTCATGTATACTATCTATCACACACATATTCCCACAGTCATGTATACTATCTATCACACACATATTCTCACAGTCATGTATACAACACACATATTCCCACAGTCATGTATACTATCTATCACACACATATTCCCACAGTCATGTATACTATCTATCACACACATATTCCCACAGTCATGTATACTATCTATCACACACATATTCCCACAGTCATGTATACAACACACATATTCCCACAGTCATGTATACTATCTATCACACACATATTCCCACAGTCATGTATACAACACACATATTCCCACAGTCATGTATACTATCTATCACACACATATTCCCACAGTCATGTATACAACACACATATTCCCACAGTCATGTATACAACACACATTTTCCCACAGTCATGTATACAACACACATATTCCTACAGTCATGTATACAACACACATATTCCCACAGTCATGTATACAACACACATATTCCCACAGTCATGTATACAACACACATATTCCCACAGTCATGTATACAACACACATATTCCCACAGTCATGTATACAACACATATATTCCCACAGTCATGTATACAACACATATATTCCCACAGTCATGTATACAACACACATATTCCCACAGTCATGTAAACAACACACATATTCCCACAGTCATGTATACTACCTACCACACACATATTCCCACAGTCATGTATACAACACACATTTTCCCACAGTCATGTATACAACACACATATTCCCACAGTCATGTATACAACACACATTTTCCCACAGTCATGTATACAACACACATATTCCCACAGTCATGTATACAGCACACATATTCCCACAGTCATGTATACTATCTATCACACACATATTCCCACAGTCATGTAAACAACACACATATTCCCACAGTCATGTATACAACACACATATTCCCACAGTCATGTATACAACACACATATTCCCAAAGCCATGTATACTATCTATCACACACATATTCCCACAGTCATGTAAACAACACACATATTCCCACAGTCATGTATACAACACACATATTCCTACAGTCATGTATACAACACACATATTCCCACAGTCATGTATACAACACACATATTCCCACAGTCATGTATACAACACACATATTCCCACAGTCATGTATGCAACACACATATTCCCACAGTCATGTATACTATCTATCACACACATATTCCCACAGTCATGTATACAACACACATATTCCCACAGTCATGTATACAACACACATATTCCCACAGTCATGTATACAACACACATATTCCCACAGTCATGGATACTATCTACCATGGTAAAATTAAACTGATTATCATATCTTTTTTTGGTTTACATACCAATGATTTGGACATACGATTAGAATCTGCTTCAGCAAATCTTACCATTCGTTCTTTATGTGTGTTGTAAAATGTTATGCTTGTTGCGAATTATACATGTAAGATAAATTGTGTAGGTACATACAAGATGTACCATTGTCAGAAAGCAAAATTAAATGAGAATACTTGGAGTATGAAGGATGCATTGTATAATAATTTAGAGAAAGCTTTCAAGAAATGCAAGAATTCTGAAGTACATATCATAATGGGTGACTATAATGCCAAAGTTGGAAATCAACAGGACGGATGCATAGTAGGCAAGTATGGACTAGGGGAACAGAATGAAAGAGGTTTCAGACTTGTACAGTGGGGAAAAGAGCATGATTTGATTACTGGAAACACCTGGTATCAACTGATCATAAGATCAGAAATCAGACTGATTACATTCTTATCAACAGAAGATTTCGAAACGTCTTAAAAGTCACAAAGACTACACCAAGCGCAAAATGCTACAGCGACCATAGATTAATCTTAAGCAATTTACATATACAATTAAAGAAAGTCAAATATTCACTAAGAAACCCAACATTTGATCTACAGGCTCTGAAGAATGAGGGAAATAAAAGATAAATTCAACGTAGAGGTAAAGAACAGATTCGATGCATTGTCCGATATTGAAATATTATTTCAGGACGTCAGTGACCAATGAGAAATATTAAAGAAATCAGTCAACCAAGGTGCAGAAACAACTATCCCAAAAATAAAAATAATAGGGCACAAGAAATGGTTGAGGGAAGACATCTTAAAACTCATGGAAGTAAGAAGAAATAACAAAAATAACAAGTTAAAATATGAAGAGATTCACAGAAAAATTAGGAAGCTATGCAAAGAGGCAAAAGAAACATGGCTTGAGGAAAATAGCAAGGAAATTGAAAACCAACACAACACTCGGAATACCAAATTAATGCACAAAAGAATGAATGGCATCACTAACAAACGAACACACACACATACACATCAACGGGTTGCCTAAAAACCAAAGATGGCAAAATCATAGTAGAAAAAGATCAGATTTTACATGCGTGGTCAGATTATGTGAAAGACCTTTATGATGATACAAGAGTAGAACAATATGATCATCGGAATAATAATGAAGGACCATCAATTTTGAAGATGAAAGTTCAGAATGCTCTTAACCATATGAAAACTGCCAAGACCCTGGGTACAGATAACATCACAGTAAAAATGACCAATGCCTTAGAAGAATATGGTATAGGCCAAGTCACCAGACTGCTGAACGCAATATACGATACTGGAGATATACCTCCTGAACTATGGAATTCTATATTTATTGCAATTCCGAAGAAATCAGGAGCCTTGGAATGCGATCAACATCGAACAATTAGTATAATGAGCCACATCACGAAGATTCTGCTGATAATTATCATGCAAAGAGTTATAAAGAAAATACAACCAGAATCAGTTATCAGTTATCAGTTATCAGTTGGGGGTATCTTCATTGCACTCCGGACATATCCATGGGTGCTCAGATCCTCCCCCCCCCCCCCAAGCATATGCATCAGCGTCCGGTGGCTAATAGTGCCAGTTCTGTGTTGGTTGACGAGGCGCTTTGTTTTCCCGATGCACCTCTCGCGTCTGGCTGTGCCGATTCTTACTCCCAAGTCTTTCATCCTGGACAGCGATGTGGAATCATTGACGTCAAAGTCCTCTGTTCTCGCCATATCTTTGAGGACGTTAATAACATCGGCACGATCCATAGGCTGGCCATCTACAGGGGATGCAGAGCCAGCCAGTTTATCAGCTCGTTCATTTCCCTCGACTCCAGCATGTCCCGGGGCGAAGATGAAGGTGACATTACGGACAACAGACTTCCGCAGCGACTCAGTCCACTGTCTACGTACATATCCAGCTTCGACTTTCTGAATCATGCTCATTGAATCACTTAGTACACACACGTTGGTATAATGCTGTGATTCCAGCCATATGAAAGCCTGTGTAACTGCCATCACCTGTATCGTCATGCTCGTGGTCATACAGTGGGCACCACTGGATTCTTGAACGGTTCGGCCCGCTGAACGGGATGTAAATGCCCTCGCACTTCTCTGCTGCATTACAACAGATCCATCTGTATAGATGAGCACTTCGGGGCTATCTGAGTGTTCATAGATGAGCGCGTTAAGCTCAGCATTGACAGCGGCAGGGTTCTGCTCTCTGCACCGTCTGTCGAGTGTGATAATGCAGGAGAAAGTGCACTTAAAAGCTGGAGGCCTCGGCACCCATTCCTTGCCGGGGTTGATACTGATAAGACTGCAGACCTGTCTGACGACATCTTCCGCCCGACCCATCCATGATTTGCCCCTCTTTAGCCTGTCACCCTTTTCTCTGAATATAGCGTCATGGTCATACAACCAGAAATAGGAGAAGAACAATGTGGGTTTGTAGAAGACAAGGGCACAGTGAATGCTGTGTATATACTGAGAACAGTAATTGAACGTTCTATAGAAGTAAACAAAGATCTATAACTTTTCTTTATTGACTACACAAAGGTGTTCGATAAAGTGAGACATGTCAACATGATAAGGATGCTTGAAGATATACAAATTGATGAAAAAGACCTTAGACTTGTAGAAAACATATACAGGAAACAACAAGCTGCCATCAGAATTGATAACGATGTAGGTCAATATCAGCCTATTAAACGAGGTGTGAGACAGGGATGTGTAATGTCTCCAGATCTTTTTTCACTGTACTGTGAAAATATTTTCAGAAATTTAGAATATAGTAAAGGAATCAACATTGGGGGACGATACATCAATAACATTAGATATGCAGATGATACAGTCTTGATTGCAGACAATGAACATGACCTGCAAAATTTAGTAGATGCGGTTGTTGCATACAGTGAACAACTAGTGTTAGAACTGAATATTAAGAAGACACAGATTATGATCGTCACTGGGGAGATGGAAATACTACAACGTGATATACGAGTAAATGGGCATATTCTTAAGTAAGTGAATCGACACAGTTATCTCGACACAGCCATAACATCTGATGGGAGATGCCTTAAAGAAATTAGAACAAAAATTGCCACTGCGAATGTAGCCTATTGCAAGATGAAAACCATACTGACCAATATAAAGATATCAACTGAAACGAGAAAAAGAGTGTTGAAGTGTTACATAGAACCTATACTTGGATGTGAAGCTTGGACAATAAGCAGTCGAGGAGAAAAACAGCTGATGGCTGTGGAAATGTGGTTTCTGAAGAAAATGCAAAGAATACCATGGACAGACAACAACAAGAAAAAAGTAATGAACAAGCCCTACAAGAAATAAATGAAGATCGTAAACTGATTAAAGTCATTAGATGTAGACAGTCAAAATTGTTCGGGCATGTTAGGAGAAGAAATGACTTGTATAACTTGGTGACGACTGGCAAGATCGAAAGAAAGAGACGAAGGGGAAGACCAAGAAGTAAATACCTGGATGACTTGGCAAAGTGGCATGGCCGAGACAGGCACACGGAGCTGATCCACGACTCTGGTGATCGAGTGAGGTGGCAGAACATGACCGCCTACGCTTATCGGCATGTCACATGATTGACGGATGGAAAGATTCAGTGATACCGTTTAACTTGTTTGAATAAAAATCAGTGTGATTGAGAATACTTGGAGTGTGAAAGAATTTCTATTGGAAGATTTTAATGTGCATGAGAGGAAATGATTACTCCACCATCATCAACAACGAGTAATATGTAGGTAATTACACCATACCTTGAATGCAGTGTTATCACGTGTATATGAATTCGCATATATTTTTTTTGTTGTTGCGTATCCCTTACGGGACGTTGCAGTCAACACCAGCATTTTCATCTGCTGTTGATGTACTAGGCAAGTGTTACGTTCAGTAGTTTGCCATTGCTTTCCGAACGATTCGATATATTGCATATATATTCGCAAATGTAAAATGAACACATTACACATCTTGTAAAGCAAAAAAAATAATAATAATCAGATTCATTGTTATGATACTCCATGTTGACTTATAGACAATCGACGGCGGAGAAAGCAGCACATGAAATCTCCTGTCGTCAGAAGCAGCACCCCCGTCCCTTTTCCGATGTGAGTGCTTCGCTTCCATTACGTTTCTCAGGCTACACGGTGGCGGAACTTTTCCAGTGTCCTTCTGTTGTCGTGCGCAGACATCCTGATTTCCTGCTGATTTCTTATTTTGTCTCCTTACATTCTTCTGTTCATATTGTATCGCCTTAACCAACTATGTCTGTCTGTCTGTCTGTCTGTTTGTCTGTTTGTTTGTCTGTCTGTTTGTCTGTTTGAACTGTAATTTGTGATAGTGAAAATCAATATCATACATGTTATTTCAGTGTGTATAAAAAAAAGCTATAACTTTGCCCCCCCCCCTCCCCTTCCCCCCTCAAGTGGGTTGACAGAAGGAAATGGCCGTTAAACGGACAAATAAAATGTACCTTCAAATTATCAGCCTGTTGGGTGAAATCAAAGTGCGGATTTATCTGACAGAGGTAGTCGTCTGTATGCATATATCACTTCAGCAATATTTTTCTCGTTGTAATTTACATACCGGGACATGACATCTCATGGGGCGGCTCTGGGCACTTGGGAACCGTGCGCCCTTATACAAATTTAACAAATAAGTTTTGATACACTGACATACGTAATCCATGTTCACTGCAAGAAAATCCACCGCTGGGCGAGCTCACAGCAGGTCTGCAGTCGTCACAAGCTGGCACACTTCACCCTCGACAAGTACCTCGTGTCTACTACGATCATCCCACAACATGAACATACGAAGTGCTGCAGAGGCCAAGAACGTGAAATGGGAATGTTTTATGAAGGAGATTGGAGGTGATAAAACACTGCGAAAATTCTGGAAACTGCTCTGACAAATGCAAAGAAAAGATCGGCCTATGACAGTGACAACAATTTATAAAGATGATGGTGTACGTGTGACAACAGACAAATAGAAAGGGTAGGCGTTTCTCCAGAGATTTTTAAAGCAGACCAATCATAATGATGCGGAGACCAGGGATGCAGCTATTGAGGAATTATCTGGCACAATGGAGAATAGGCATTATGAAGACATCATGCGGGTTGAAGATGTTAAACATATTTTGAAAAAGGCAAATGACACGGCTCCAGGGTCTGATAGGGTCAGGTATGGCCACATGAAGGTTTTGAGCGAAGCAGACCTGAAGGAGATGGCCGACTGCTTTAATCAGAGCATTAGGACAGCATCAGTACCGCAGGATTGGCTGCATAGCTATCTCATCCCTCTCCCAAAACCATACAAGGATCATTCAAAGCTTGGCGGCTTTAGGATCATCACCCTTTAAAATACATTTGGGAAGGTTTTAGAGAAGATAGTCGCTGTTAAGCTACAGGATTTTCTGGAAAGGGGGAAGCTTCTTCCAAGAGGCTGGAGAGCTACAAGCCAGGAAAAGATACCTTGTCAAATGCAGCCACTTTTGCCTTTGACGTTTATGAGGGGTTCCAGAGTAGATAGGAAACGATGGCGGCAGCACTTGATCTCGAGGATGCGTACAATAGAGGTCGATACGATATTTTAATGACCGCACTTATGGAGAAGGTGGTCAATCCCTGGTTGGTGAACTGGATAGCTGCTGTCCTGCATTCTCGTCGGGTTGCTCTCCGTCTGGGTGCATGGACCTCAGGGCCACATATTTTAACCCCGGGACTGCCACCGGGATCTGCAATCTCACCGGTGCTCTTAACGTGTATACGAGCAAGATTGCAAACCTAGAAGCACCAGGGGTTGGTAGGATACTAACATTTGCAGATGATATTCTTGCATATAGGCAGGGGAGAGATAGGGAGCAAACAGCCCAGGAACTACAGGTGACAGTAGACAAAGTGATTGATTTTTTTTTTTTCCCCCGCGTTTCCAACCTGTTTCATGATATTGCGGTCAACACCAGCATCTTTCAGCTGTATGTTGATTCCTAGGCTAGATTACGCTCATCAGTAAGCCACGACTTTCTGAGCGACCGGCTCCATACTCTCATAAGTCACTTTAGCGATTCGAACCACTGCTAATTCTCGTCGCGTCACGTGACGAGAGTATTCGGGGTTAGCGGAGAAAGCTACTAACTCCTCGGCCATGGAGCCGGCAAAGTGATTGATTGGTGCACTGAAATGAGTGCTGTCATCCACCCGGAGAAGGCGGATGTTTTGTGGTGCTCTCTGGACAACAGGATTGTGAGAGATGATGCCCCAAGCCCCACGATAGATGGTAGAAGCGTCAACATAGAGAGCAAACTGAAGTATCTGGAAACCACATTTGACAGGAGTCTGTCCTTCAAGGACCATATGGAGACGGTTATGACAAGATATCAAAAGGAACTCAATGCACTTAAAACTATGGCTGCAGTGGACACAGAGCAGAGAATGCTCTTCACACTATACCAGCAATTGATCCTCTTTGATTGATTATGGACTAGGACTGCTCACTGTCTTAAAGAGTTAGATGGTGAAATTAGAGCGCATACAGAACGAAGCTATGCCGGTCATTCTGGGATGCACCAGGGATACTCCAGTAGTGTGTATGCGTTACATCCTTGGTATGCCTACTGTTGCTGGTAGGCACAAGGTGATGCAGGCGAAGGCATACCTCAGAGTAGCTGCAGACACAGATCACCCGTTGCATGAGGCGCTAGACGAAGTTAAGGGTCAGAGACTGATAAGAGGGAAATCATGGATGGCGCATGCGGAGAATACGATAAGACAGGTGTGCAATTTGGAGAACATTAGGCGAGGAGAGGAGTGGGTCAGAGTGCAAGCGGAGCAGTCAGACTTGTGCAGAGTTATAATCACATTGAGCCGGGAGTGCAGGGAGTGGCCAGAAGGGGCCACGGAAGTGGAAATTCAGCAACTAATTCATGATAATGCTCGCCCGGGTGATGTGATTATCTACACGGATGGTTCGGTGTTGAGAGGTAGGAGAAGTGCCTGGGGATTCTTAGCCAAAGCTAATGGTCGACGTTTGGTGCAGGAGAGCCTGGCGTTTGATGCCACAACATCTAGCTTAAGAATGGAGGTGGAGGCGGTCAGTGCAGCTTTCCGCTGGATGGAGAAAACGATACATACACACATTGTGATTGTAACTGACTCAGAAAGCATGCTGAGGAGGGTGAGGACAGGCAGGCTTCGTACAGAGTGGCTTGCTTCGCTTCGGAGGTCACGAGTAGCAAGCATCACCTGGATCTTTTTCTCCGGGGCATGCCGGTGTGCTGGGGAATGAACAGGCGGACAGATTGGCTAGCTCGGCAAAACTTGGTGGAGTATTGATGCATGACAAGGCAGACGTGGTTGCGGCCTTGTGGGAGCACGTGTATACCTCGGAGGAGCAAATGGATCACCATAGGTCTGGTAAGAATGAGGTAGCGAGGTGTGACGAGGGGATCTGGCCGACGCTCGACGCTCAGAGGAAAGGCGAGACGGACATATAATCAGATTGCTACTGGAACTATTAGTGTTGGAACTCTTCGCTGACTGCTGAGGATGGGGACGGAGCGCTTATGGGAATGTCCCGAATGCTGTGATGTCGGTTCCTAAATCAATCAATCAATCAATCAATCAATCAATCAGTCCCACAACACGTTTGTTCGCGTATCATGAGAAAGGGAACACTGCAGTATGTCGTCACAATGGGACAGTTATAGCGGAGGAGAGGCAGGGGCAGACCAAGAGACGATGCCGGGTAGTTTGGCATCATCACATGGAGAAACATCCACATCAGAAATGTTTGGCAGCACACGAGACAGAAGTCTGTGCACAGACATGATTACCTTCACCTAACGGCTTGGACTATAAGAAGAAGTGAGAAAAGCGATTACAATGTCTCAGCATGCATACTCCCTCAATTGTTGCCGAGTTAATTTACAGGTATCAATGATATTACCTGGATGCCCTTCCGTTCTCCTCCTGCCCTGTTGCTGTGGCTATCTGTGGGTTTTGTAAATTACCCATCCCACCGCTACAACTTCCAATACTACCTTTGAATGCCATGTTCCTGTCCAGTCCGCATGTCCTTATGTTCTCTTCTACCACCATAAAAGGCGCTTAATACATACGTGTAAAGTCCATAACTAGGCACCAGTTCACGACAGAAAAGTAACCTGTATGTATATTTTCGCGTAGATATTTTCAGGAAGAAAATGCTTGAACAATAATAAATGTTATCTGCTAGAAAACACTGCTGAGTGAGCTCACAACAGGTCTGCAGTCGTCAGAAGCAGCCAACCCCTCCCCCCCCCTCCCCCGCCACATCCTCGACGAATACCTAGTGACCTTTATGTACCTCACAATTCCCGGGGGAGGGTGTTCCCTTGTTTCCTTCTCCTGTTGTGTGCTCACATCCTGATTTCCAGCTTGGAGACGCTTTAATCGCTAGTGGCGGTTATCCCACACTAAGTTTGTGGACTCGTCATGAGAAAGGGAACACTTCAGTATGTCGCCACTACGGGGAAGTTGAAGCAGAGGAAAGGCAGTGGGAAACGAAAGAACGAGCGAACAAACTTTGTTTTCAAACGGTTAAGAATTGGGCACGCAGGCCCGTCTAAAGAGAGACTAAGCTGCGCTGTTTGGCATCATGGTGTGGGGGAATATCAACATCAAAAAGGAGTGACAGCACACACGACAGAATGTTGTGCACAGACATGATCATCTTCGACAGACTTTCGGATATTGGATCGAGAGTCTAAACCATACTATATAGTAAATACCAGAGATCTTGAGGAACAAACCAGAACTCGATCCAATGATTGTGCCCTGACTCTGAGAGGCAAAAGGAACACAACCATGATCCCAGACTCTGGTGATCGTGTGAGAAATCGAAGCTTGTCGCTTGTTTACATATGTCACATGATGGTGATGGCATAGGGATGATGAGTAATGTACCAGAAATTAATCCAGACCTCTCCGTGTCCTGGTTCTGAGTTACAAACAGGAAAACAGAAGAAGAAGAATAACATAAAATGATTTAGTAAATCTAATTTAAAGACAAATTACGCAAGAACAAAACAGACTTTTCCCGACTATATTGTTACTTGTTAAAGAGAATTGTATATTTATTAATTCCTTTATTTCTACATTACTTAACCACGGAATAAAACTGGCTCATTAATCGCGTGATGTCTCGGAGCACGGGACATTGGGGCGGGGGGGGGGGGGGGGGGCACCTTGGGCATGGACATACATGGGGAAGGGGAACTGGCAACAGATGGTGAATCTCTGCGACTGGCCGTGATGGGAGCGACGTTGTGCAGGATGAGTAAGAGGAAGGCCAAAGAGAAGATGGGTGCAGGATGTGGCGGCTAGTGAGTTAATCACACATAGAGTCGATAGATGGTTGTGTGAATAACCCACAGAGACAACGACATAGATAGAAACTTTGTTTTGATACTTCTATTTTTGTTTGGTGCGTATACTTGTATATTTATATCTATTGATTTGCCTTTCATTTTGATTATAATAACTCTATGTGAAATATACCGGTAACAAATCACTGACTTGGCTGTTTATTTTTAATCAAATAGTAGTCCCACTCCTTTCTCCAGAATAAATTATTGTGTATTTGTCAGTTGTAATTTTGCTTAACCCCTTCCATCTCATCTCACCTATGCTTAGAATATTCTTCATTTTCATACTTTACATTTCTTCTTATTACATTGTTCAACTGTCCCAGCTCATTTAATGTCTTTACATTCCATGTTCCTATTTGACATTTATTTCCAATTTTAAATTTATTTCCTATTTTAAATTTATTCATTATGATTTTGCTATGAGTAACTGGATGACGGTCTGGTGTCACCTGTGGCCCAAGACTGTCCCTACCGGACAAGGATGTCCTAAGATAGCCATTAATGTCGTTCACTGCCTCTGATATGTGACTATTTATGAAATCTTGGGAAGATAATGTGGTGGCTTCCTTTTGACGTTCACATTCACATGGGGGTCTTTGACAGCCATTTGTGAGAACAAGTGCGTGTCCTGCTCTGCTTATCATCAGATATCCCAGCGAATACCCGGTACCAGGGCTGCGGTTGCCACACCCTTGTGTGTTTCCCATCCTCTACCACTGAGAGGCGCAGTTGGGATTTTCCCTTCCTAAAGTTATGGTCTATGATGGTCAAAACTCTCCAGTAAAGCTGAACCATTATAGAACACATATACTCCTAGTCCTGAATACTGTCTTCCATGGTTATAGAGAGAAAAAAAAAAGAACTATCAGCTCTTTTTGATTACATACCAATGGTTTGGGCATACGAATAGCCTCTTCGTCAGCAAATCTTACTATTTGTAATTTATAAACAATTCTGTTCAAACAACTTCGAGGGTTGCCACATAAACAAAATGAACAAACAAAATAAAATTAAGGCAAGGGACGTAATGACTTAACATATTAAGGGACAGTACCTAATCTAAAAGTATTTCTAACATTTACAGCTTCTGGCAACTACATTGTAAACTTTTCGTTATTTTATTTGTAAATAAACATTTACTGCTATTCCTCAATGTTTCAAGTTAATTGTTAAAGGAAAATAAACAGAGTATAAACATAAGTAATTATACTATTTAGTTACATTTTTGCACAATACATTTTTATAATCTGCTTTCCTGGCTTTTCTAGAATAATATATGTTTGAACTTTAGAACCCCTATCAGTGAGTCAGAATTCTTGAATATATTCATACATTTTTGGCAGGCCTTTGAAAGGCCAAGTACTCTTCGGTTTGTTCATTTCTCGGCCTTTCGGCTAAGATCAAAGTGTAGTATCTGCACTTCATATTGCCAGGGTCAGCAGCAGAGGCGGTCATCCGAATGACACACAGGGTCGAGGAACCTCATGCGGCGTTACCCCTGGAGAACAGAACACCCTTATTTTAAAACAAAAAGAAAGTTTTTATACACTGACACACGTTAATCAATTTTCACTGCTAGAAAACACACTGCTGAGTGAGCTCACAGCAGGTCTGAAGTCGTCAGAACCAGCCACACCCCCCCCACTCCTACCCCTCGACGAGTACCTCACGTCCAGTAGGTTTCTCACACTTCCCGGAGGAGGGTCTTTCCGTATGTCCTTCTGCCTTGCGCTCACATCCCGATTTCCATCTTGGAGACACTTTAATCGCAGATGGCGGATATCCCACAATAAGTTTGTGGACGTGTCAGAGAAAGGGAACTCTGCAATATGTCGCCACAACGGTAAAGTTGGATCAGAAGAAAGGCAGGACGTACGAACGAACGAACAAACGAACGAACGAACACGCTTTATTTTCAAAGTGTTAAGAAGTTGGCACACAGGCCCTTCTAAGGAGAGACTAATCTGCGCGGTTTGGCATCATGCCATGGAGGAATATCAACATCTGTAAGGAGTGGCAGCACACGGGACACAAGGCTATGCGCAGACATGATCACCTTCGCCAGACTTTCGAATACTGGATCGTAAGTTCAAACCATATTATATGCGCTGACTCTGAGAGGCAAAACGAGCACAACCCTGATCCTCAGGCTTGTCAATGGGACATATTATTCTGTCGCATCTCATCCCATCCCATGGTAATTTGTGCCCGTCGCATCCCATACCATTGGATTCTCATTATAATATTAATATGGAATACAGTTCAAATAAAATTATGAAATTTATGAAAGTTTAGGTTTAGCGTCTACTAAATAGGACTACAAGTATAAAGAGACATATAATATGACATAATTGATTAATTTTATTGGGGGGGGGGTCAATAAGTAAGTCACAAATGGCTGTAGACAAAAACTGTTTTCTGTAGGCTGTTTTCTAAACCACTTTTTCACTTCACATTCAACATCGGCGTCTTTCGGCGTATGTAGAAATCGCTAGGGGTGTCACCAACTGGCTGGGGTTAGATCCCAGATGGGCAACCACTCAGCCAAAATCATTTTCTTCTACTGGTGTTTAGTTCTGGATGCAGTTTAAGATCCCCTAACTCTGTCAGAAGGGACTAGTTACCACCCCAGATCCCAGAGAGAAAACGTGGAACAAATGTCTTTTATGCTGATTTAAGACACTGTCCCTGATACTCAAGAAAACAGCCAAGAAGTGGCTCGTTGAAGATAGAATATATCTATATAGTTTTGCCTGTACTTGGTATCACCAGAAGTGAGAAAGGAGGAGTTAAGTTATGCAACGTAATCTGGTTACTTATGACTGCATAGACAAAGTACCTCCCGGACATAGATTCCCACTTCTGGACAATATGTGTGAACCCCCACTAAATGATACAATAATGTGTGTACTTGATACGCTACACAAACATTTATAAACATTTAGAATTATACGGACAAATTGAGTTTTAAAATACAACAACTGTGTTTATTATTTCTAGTCTTGATGATCATATGATGATGATGATGATGATGATGATGATGATTATATTATGGTATACGTAACTTAAGAGGTCACATAGGTCATGCTTCCCCCAGTGAGACGCAGTTCACTGTCAGATTGAAGGAGTCCAAAGTGGTCCCTCACAAGGCTAAGTCACTTCCTGATATGGGTTGTTGACTGTCCATTGCTCCTATGAGATCTGGAATGAAACGAACGGAGATGGGTAGTATCTACGTCTACATATCTCAAACACATATGTCTATACATTCATATAAACATACATTCAAGTCATAATATATGATGGTATGATGATAGATGATGGCATGTTACATAAACATATATCAGTTCTAAACAAATTAATATATATGTATATATTCATAAAACCATTTAGAACATCTATAGCTCAAAACATACATCATCACATACATTTATGTAATGGAGTGTTTCCCATATAAGTTCACCTCACTTACTCTTTCCCTTTCTGATTCATTCATACTGTCTTGTCGGAAGGACTGGTCGCACAGTCCTGTCGAACATTAAATGCCTTCCCTGAATCTGTCTGGGATATTGAATGTCCTAAGTCATGTCTGTCCTCATGCAGACATCATGCAGACAAGGTGAACTGGTGCCATTCCTCAAACCAAGTGGTTTCAACACAATCTTTGTAGGCACTCAAAGTGTTGGTCCAAACAATCAACGTTAATTTGGACGCTATCAAGAGACTGGTAGCTCTCAGGAATTTCTCCTAAGTAGTCAGTCTCCCCAATGTTTAACATCATACAGGATGAATCTAAATGTATCTCATGTACACGCATAAGCCACATGCTCATTGTCACATATTTTTGAAGGGAGTGGGAGATCACTGTAGTGCATGCCCCATCTCTAACAAAAGAAGTAGAGCCCCATCCTCTTCTATCTTCAATAACCCCAGAATATGAACCTTGAGTTATCTGCAGGCCTCGTTCTATTAAGTATGTCTAGGAGATAAAGATTATGGCCCTGGTGAGAATGGTAATTACTAACTGGGAATCTGCCCCTTCTCCAATGATTCTGATAGCTCTGGAGCCCCCTTTTCATTGGTTATCAAATCTGAGGAAAGTCTGGAGAATTTTCTCAGCCTGATTTAGATGAAGAAAACATGGATGTTGAGCAGTTGATAGATCTAGAGTCTTCTCTCCCCCATTTTTAGTAAGTCATTATGAGTTAATTTATTTTTAAACAATCAAACACATAATCAATCACATTAGATTCTGACAACATGATGTACAAAGAAGTTGTTGACTCACAGATAGGTTTGAACTGATAAATTAACAGAAGGTCAATTCATGTTAATCATTTATTGACTGGGCCTGAGCCTTCTGGCCAGTACATACATCTCTATTGTGATTTACACAAGATAATAGAAAAGTTGCACATTGGACCATTGTCCCAGACAATCAATCAAGCATCAATATATGAGATGTCAACAAGTGTGAAACATAGTAAACATTTTGATGTTGCACATATTAAGTGTGATGATGAATCAACAATTAACTATCAGTTTCCTGAAATTGGGTGTGGTGTGTACCAATGAGAAAAGTAACCTGGTGACTGGAAGATTAGGTAAGCCAGGGTCCATTGACTGATGGATCCACTTCAGGTATGCCCGTATAGCTCCACTGAAGGCCTCCCCATGCTCTGCTCATGGCCAAGTCATCCTCCATCTCACTTGTGGTTCATCTCTTTCTCTCGGCTTCCCTCTTTCAGGTCTGATTTAGGTGGTTAGTTTGCTGATGTGTTGGGTGGTTGTTGGTATGTAGCCACCAAGATCACTGATGAATATTCACATAAATATATACAATCTTCCCAATACAATAATAAGAAGTAGGTCGGAAGAATCTAAATTCCTGAAGTAGGAACTAGTCCCCCTCCCCTCCTTTTCTCTCTAAGCTAGTGTTGGGTTAATTTGGGGTGGTCAGAGTTTATCACACGGTGTACGCCTTGTATCAACTTGTTCCTGCTGTATGTAAGTTCTCATTTGACCTGGGGTCAGTGAACGTGTACAGTAAGACAGTGACAAGAGTGAGAATATGTCAAGATGCATGTAAATAAATGACATACATTTATAACATTTCTTCCACTAAATGGTGTTTATAATATGTATAAATAATTATCTGTGTTTTCCCAATTAACCAACTTCTTCTTCTTCTTCTGCTGTGTCTAATAACTCTCTCCCATTATCTGTTGTTGTTGTGATGTTGAGTGTTGGGTTGTGTGGTGATGAGTGGTGTTGAGTTTTAAGTTATGTTGAGTAATGAGTTAAGTTCACTGCGCGTGATGGTGTTCCGCGAAGCACAACTTTCTCATGTAATGCAGTTCATAGTGTGCCCTTATCTAATTACAATTTGACATAAATATAAATATTTATTCCGTGAAACCCTATTGATTCAATAGATGAAGGAGAAAGGAAAGATTAATTTCTCTTTCAGCTTTCTAGATTGTAAATAGGCATAGATAAGTCTGTTTTAGAACAAGGCACTTATTCTAGTACACGAACTGTCATTTTAGCTGTAGGTAGTGATAGCATCTTTTATCAGTGTTTCTGGTGAAATGCACAAGATTGCTTTAGAATCATCACTCCTCACAGTTGTTTAGAATAGAATGTAGTAGTATAATGCACTTCTTAAAGTTAATAATTATCTCTAAGAATATCAGAGATTGCAATCGAAGAGAGTATTGGAGAGTCATTTTGCCCAGGAACGGCTCTGCATCGTTAGAATCTACAGTCGAGCATTTTTATATTTCAGAGGTTTTAATTAATAATAATACATTTCAATTGACATTACAAACACGGTTTACCATTACCTGATACTTGATACATCGGGTTCTTAGTCTAATCTCGGGACTAACAAGCTCACCTGGAATTCAGACATTCTGCCTCCTCTATTTGAAAATTTGGTCACACAATTTTTGACTTCTGTTCGCCAGGCATGTTTTTGCAGGAGTGCGCTGCTTATCATAATCTATACCGGCGTTGGCGCGAAAGCCGTGTCACATGTCTGTCCCGTCCAATGGTCTTCCGAGCTTGGTCTGATGAAATCTTTCTAAGAATCCACGTCATTTGTCACTTATGCAGTTCCAGTTTCGATGTTAAGTTTTAAGTCCTAGTCTCCGTTTGCGGTTGTGAAGTCAATTTCTTTTAATGATGTTTCCTCTTTTTGCGGCAGGTGTTGGTAAATGAATAATGGTGGTTGCGTTATGCTACACTCATGAAGCTTGGATAATGGATTTATCCAAATTATCACATACAACAAATCAGACAACCAAGTGGTGAATGAAAGATGATAGTTCTCAGTGAAATCGCAAAGCTAGAACTGGAACATTAAGTACAAAGAAAATCCACGAGTGTAAAGTTTTGGAGAATATGCAGAACAAGAAACTACACAAGCCTTCAGACTAGCAGACAACTAATCAGAGTAATGGTATTACCTGGGTTATAGCTAGGAAATTCCATCATAATACTTCGTACAGAAGTCCAACAGAACGAAATGTTAATATTTCTCCAGTAGGTATCCTAAGAATGCTATTGTGAATTTGCGTCTGAAGTCGTGCTGGCCATGCATGTTGTTTTATTCTCTTCATCCCTGGCTAGTTTCCACGTTAGCTAATTACTATGTCCAAGTTCCTGTTAGCTCCACCTATTTTTCATGTAGGACGATTTACCCCGATGGATTAAGTGCCAAATTCTTTTCACCCCTCCTCCTTTCCTGTGAAGGGTAGTTTCATCTGTCAATCAAATTGACCGATGCCCCACCATGGCCTGAAACAATAAAACATGCTTCGCTAGCGATGCAATAGACGTTGCGTCATAACTACATACCAATCTGTTAACACAAGCCTTCCCGGTTGCTGGCAGGAATGTGTCAGCCATGTGTTCCTACTTTGCCGCCTGTATTGCAGTGAGGTGTTAAGCATCTGGTCCTAATTGCTCCTTTGTGGTGGCAATTACAGACGTCCCGGCTCCACAAAGTCTGGACTTTTAGATAGGTGTTAGGCCTGCATTAAATTGCCGTCTTTGGATCACACGGGGTTTTCCCCTGAGTAGCACTGCCATGTATTATTTCAGACGGGTCTGGCTGACCCTCTTATCTCCCATTCTGCAGTGGCTGGTTTACACATTAGGTCATGTTAACCGTAAGGTGTTAGGTGTCGTCCTTATTTTAACCACAGGATTGTAAACTAACACGTCAATCTCAAATGACTGGCTCTGCGATGTATCAACTGAAAACAGTGAGTTTTCAACCTTTGATAGCGCCCGCCGACTGGTGCCGTGGTGTCTGGGTTTTATGTTTCATCTGGACATCAAAGCTTTCTCAGACCTAGCATTACAGAAATGATGGGGCGTGCGTGGTAAAAATGTAATTTTCTCTTGTTTTCAATCTCTGTTAGTTTTTCCTTATTCCTTGGTTGGGGACTAGATTATTTTCTGGTGAAAATTATTCTTTTACTTAGAAAATGCTAGAATAATTCTTGTGGGCTCTTTAATTCCTTTCAAACTTGTGTAATTCAGATGCTGCCGGGGCTGTCCCGTCACAAGGGGCTAAGTCGGGGCTGTAAGGTGGATATTCCAGAACTTCCCACCTTAGTTGGGTAATTTTCTCCTGCGTTAATCGAGCCGTATGTGGTCTGGCATTGTCATGAAGAAGCAACACTCCTCTAGTCAGCAGTCATGGACGTTTTCTTCAAATTGGATCATGCAGCATCGATATAACTTCACAGTACGATTCAGAATTCATATTGTCAACTTTCGTCTTGAAATTGTTTAAAAGCACTCCTTGACAATCCTAGAACATTGTCAGCATAACCTTCCCTGCTGATGACGTAACATTTAATTTTTTTGGACACGAGGCGAAGAAGGATGTTTCCATTACATTGAAGCACGCTTTACGGTACAAACATTTGCCAGCATAAACAGGAAGAATTTTATTATGAATGTCCTTTGCAGGCAGTCCTTCAGCCCACAATAAACGCACAACATCAAGTTGCTCTTTGGTTGTACACTCCGTAAGTACAGCTGCCGTTGTGACTGTGCGCTGCGCATGCGCGTGAGACACCTAGCCCCACCTGACGAACGGGAATTTAAAGTTCGATGTTGCTGTCACCCAATGACACCTGTAGAAAACACCAACTACATTTACTTGACATCCCACAGAACTGTGTGACTTACATATTGACTCGATCTAGTAATATTCAAGCATATTCTATGGAGAAAAAAAAACGTTTAATCTAAATATGACAATTGAGTGTCATTCTGACACTATTATCCTGTTTCTGAGTCACTCTGTTCATTCAGCACATTATCAATTTCCTGCTGACCGACTGTTTATAATAATTCAATTAATCCAGGTAATCCCTGAACCATTTCACATTATCAATTTCCTGCTGACCGACTGTTTATAATAATTCAATTAATCCAGGTAATCCCTGAACCATTTCCACAATTTTCATCTTACATGCAAATCGAATATACACAGAGTTTATAACGAGAGATGGTAACATCCGTTTTCGTAAATTACTCAACAACAATCCAGCTGCATTAAATAAGCTCTCTACTGCCGCTGATGACACTGGTATGGCCAAAACAATTTTCGCACTTGCTTTTAGCAAAGGAAACCTACGTTCGTTTTTTTCAATAATTTAATGGTTGTGAAGTTGGTTGCTGTAATTTTTGAAACATGGTGACTTCATCCTCAAGGCATTTGTTTCTGGGGTCATCAAACTTAAGTGCTTTGTTTCGTGGAGGATCAAAAAATAAAATATATTTATATTTTAAATGAATATAAATATATAAAGAAAAAAGAAAGATAAAAAGCTTTAAAAAGGTAAAATATAATTTTTAAAAAAAAATTAATAAAAAAAAAAAATTAAGGGTAGCTCTGACGGAGATCAAGTTGCTATAACATGTCTACTGTCCCATGGGAAATACAAATGTGAGCTGTCCCATCCCATCCCATCCCATCCCATGGGACCTATCCCATGTGATTTCCACGAGAATAACATTTCCATGGCCAAGCCTGCTGATCCCAGACTCTGGTGATCGTGTGGGCAGGCGAACCTTGTCGCTTATCTACATATGGCACATGATGGTGATGGTACAGGGATGATGAGGAATGTACCAGACATCAATCCATAACTCTTTTCGTGGCCTGCATCTCACGGACAAACAGAAAAACGGAAGAAGAGGAATAACAGAATCTGATTTAGTAAATCTAATTTAAAAACGAAAGAAGTAGTTTTATCCACCAAGCCAAACGACTCTGCAGAGAAACCACCGATATGCCCACAGTTGGTATCCCCTCTGACAACTATTCCAGAGCGAACTCCATGGAAAGATGCACATAGAATATCACTACAAATCCAGACTAAAGTGCGAGGAATATTTGACAAGGAAGAACAGAACAGTGTACAGCGCAGAACAGCCACGCTCAGCTTCCTTGATGAAGAATACCCACAGGACCTCTGGATCCGAGTCTACACAGATGGGTCAGCACAAAACGCTGTTCGAAATGGAGGAGCGGGAGTGTACATAGAATACCCAAATAATAGTAGGGACACGGCCAGAGTTCCAACAGGAATGTACTGCCATAACTATGAAGCTGAAATTGAGGTAATCAAGATAGCAACAGAGAA
This sequence comes from Cepaea nemoralis, assembly GCA_014155875.1. NCBI lineage: Eukaryota > Metazoa > Mollusca > Gastropoda > Stylommatophora > Helicidae > Cepaea > Cepaea nemoralis. The sequence continues at coordinate 1,172,760 of JACEFZ010000517.1, read as the reverse complement.
ATTACTAAATACCAACTATGGTACACAAACTGTGGTGCTGTTGACAGATGCAAAATCAGTACGCGAGACGCCCCTGTCTGGGAATTGCCAGTACTAAGGACACTACTTTCTGAACTTAGCAGTCAGCATAAGGTCACCATTCAGTGGATACAATCCCACTGTGGAGTATTCGGAAACGACAGAGCTGATCAATTGGCTAAGGAAGGACCAAAAGAAGAACAACCAGATGTGCCCATTACATACCACCAAAAGAAAAGAATGATCAAATCAGTCAGAAGGCCACCAAAACCTGCTCAAGACTACTACCACGTTATGGACAGACCAGAACAAGTCATTATTCTGCGCCTTAGAACAGGGCACAACAGATTACGCAACATGTATAGAAAATTCAAGATTGGTGATTCAGCCATTTGCACATGTGGTTTGGAGCCGCAGCCAGCAGAGAACATACTCCAAGACTACCCAAACTACAACATACCCTTCTGGCCCAGGGAGATAACAGTGGAAGATAAACTCTATGGACCGCTGAGTGAACTAAAAAAGACTGTTAGATTCATACAGGAGACAACATTGCAGTTATAGTTGTATTTCAAGCGAACGAAAGAAGAAGAAGAAGAAAACAAATAGCACAAGAACAAAACAGACATTATCCGACTATACTGTTACTTGTTAAATAAAGAGAGTTGTATATTTATGAATGCCTTTATTTCTACATAACTTACGACGGAATAAAACTGTCTCACTAATAGCGTGATGTCTCGGAAGCTGAAATATTGTGTCTATGTTAAGTGCCACGTGGTTTGGTCAGAACCGGGTTAGAAGGTATAGTTCCTGAGAGAAGAGCCAGGGGTTGAGCAACACGACATTGAACACGGGACATTGGGGACGCCTTGGGCATGGACATAAATGAGGAAGGGGAACTGGCAACAGATGGTGAATCTCTGCGACGGGACGTGATGAGAGCGACGTTCTGCAGGATACATGCTACATGATGATGATGATTTCCCCTACCTAGTTGCCAGGTAAGCATGTGTTCATGTATTTTTTTTTTTGGGGGGGGGGGGGGGGGCATATCCTATTTAAAGAAAAGAACACGTGCATCCATTCTTCAAGAGCTGAATATTGAAGAAGGTTGGCTATTAAAGACGATAGAACAAAAAAAATTGAAATATTTTGGTCACTTGAAGTGTCACGAAAGTTTGGAGAGAACAATAATGGAGATGTATATGCATGGGAAGAGAGGAAGAGGAAGGCCAAAGAGAAGATGGGTGCAAGATGTGGCGTATGATCTCCAGATGGGTGTATCGGACGCGGGACAACTTGCTTATGATAGAGAGGTTTTCCGGAAGGTTGTTATGGGAACGAGGTTCTGCATATGATATGATACTGAATGAATGAATGAATGAATGAATGAATGAATGAATATCCTATTTACAGGGCATCGCTGTCATCACCAACATCTTACTACTGTTGTTGAAGTCTTGGCAAGTTTACGTTCATTAGTTTGCCTGTTCAGGTATGGTCCTTAACAATAACACTAAACTTTCACTGAGAACATTGTGACAACATTGGAGACTAAAGATATTAGAGACAGAGCTGGCTAGAGGAAGACAATGCTGGATGAGTTGATAAACCGGCTGAGAAGAATATCGTCTATTGAGTTTATCAAACATAGAGTGGATAGATGGTTGTGTGAATAACCCACAGGGACAACGACATAGAGGGGGATCGAAAACAAAACGGAGAAGTGAATTAGAGGCATAATAACAGGTTAGACACATTTACTTTACATGACGTCACGGTCAACCCCAGCATTTGTTGGCTGTTAGCGATTTCTTGGCAAGCTTACGTTCAGAAGTTTGTCATTGCTTTCTGAACGACCAGCACTCATACCATTGTTTGAAAACAAACGCAAGGCGGTCTGCTTCCAAATCGCCCGCAGCTGTGTTGTGAACGCGGTATGCGAGAATACGAATTGCCGTAACCCCTTCACCACAGACCCGGCTGAACCAAAAGACGTATCCGAAGTCGAATCCACAACTTCCGGGGCGTGACGTCTGTCACAAAATAAAACCTTGCGTTTACCCAGTTGATTATTATAGAGGCTTTCTGATAAAACGGACTATCTGCCAGCGACAACTATTTTAACTAACAGTATAAACAAATCGGATGTCAAAATCCCAGGACAATATTTGTGGCTGCACGTGTACATCTGGTCGGGGGTTGGGAACACTCGGTGGTGAGTGAGACAAATCCCGGCATCGCTTTGACAGTTTGTCAACATTTGAATACAGATGGAACCCGTGGGATCATGGTGGCAATCGGATGTCTGCCATCACATGTCGGGCAAAATTAACAGTTGCAGATGTGTAGGGGAAGTGAATGAGCTGAATCATACACCGCTTTGACAGATTATAAACAAGTCGGATTGGAAGCGGAAGTACTCAGCTCTAAGAAAACAGTCCGTCTGTCAATTCATAGTTTCCGGACGTAAAGAAGAGTGGCAGCTTGTTGGGGAAAACTGTTGTTGGGATCATACAGTAACTCGTTAGTTTGTTGGGGGAGTCAAAACAACTGATGACAACTTTGACATTGATGGAGCCAGGGAAAATCGATTCTTGACAATGGATGATATGCCCAAATAACACATGCAGGACATCAACCATGTCACGTGACCAATTTTTAGGTTTTGCAGAAAACCATAATTGGAGAGGACAGTTGAACTCAAACCTTGGATTTTAGTGGACGTGTTTCGGAACTGCGGTTCTGATTGGAAAATGTCTACCGTGTGCGAATTGAGTTAATTTAATTTTACACGTGCCTGTCATGGCAAGAGTGGATGTAATTTGATCTAACTGCAGTGTTGCCTAAGGTAGAACCTATTATAATTAGTTCTAATTAATATAGGCTGTAGCCTTGTTAAAACTAAAGTGTGATGATTAGCACTGTTAGTGGAAAACTAGCTAGAGTAGGGAAGTGATACTTGACTCTGTTAGTCGAAAATAGATTAGTGAAGTGTTGATAAGCTTTACTAGTTGAGAATTGAGTAATGAGGAATAATTGGGATATTCCCGTAGGTGTCCCTGGTGGGGGGGGGGGGGGGGGGGGGTTCCGCATTCTGTTTGCTGATTTTTTTTTCTTGTCTTGGCCTGATGATAACCTATGTGGTCAGTTCATCTGTCCCTGACAGGTTCACTGTATTGTCTGAGCGAGGCCGATGGCCACGATCATCTAATAGAGATCAGTGACGGGGAGGCTATCACCGGTTATATGATTTATGTTACATGTTTCCTCTGGTTGGAATGAAGAACACGGAACCCAGGAAAAATCCGATCCCGGATAAAGTTTGGCGCAGGAAGATTGGCCAGCAACTTTACAAAAGAGCTTATGCTAGAGGAAGATGATCAACATTGCTCAGTGGAGCTGAATGGTATATGTATCCTACAGGATAAATACCGAATGAGTTTAGGTCATACCAGTTTTAACACACCTGTAGTGATGGATATTCAGTTCACTTATGACTAGAACAAAAATAAAGGACTCTATTGGAGTATAGACAATAACTGTTTAATAGTGAGAACTAGAGAACATTTAGCAAGAGACAAAAAGTCCTGTTCATAGGACAGTGTTCCATGTTTGTTTCACCGCGCCGGAATTATGAAGCCGGAGTTTCTATAAACTGTTAGGAACAGTTGTGTTAGGAACAATAATAGTTTTTTCCACGGATTATATATTTACATGGGATTCAGATCTCATGGTCATCAGAGTTCCTGGAGGAGGACAAGTCTGGAGAGAAGGATACGACTTCGGTGAGGTCTAATGTACTGACTCGAATGATGTCGTGTAATCCTTGCCATGATGTGTGCACTATGATCCTGAACTTTGAAGGCTGACACATTCAGTTATGTTATAATACACGACACACATTTTCTTCGCACACACGTCTTATATACGTCACACTTTTCTTTTAATAAATTAATCTTTATTAATTTTTAGAAGCAAGAGTTGTTGAGTATGTTGCGTTGGGGAAGTATGAGAGGGGGCATAGTACGACAGTGAGAGAGTGATAGGAAGGTGTCCAAGGGCTGATGGAGTGTGTTGGACGGAAGCTGGTGGATTCTCCAGGATATTGATAAGGAAAAAAAAATATTATAATGTGGGTGTTGACTCTCTTCACTCCAGGGTCGACACTTTAAAAGGAGGACACGACAACGTCGGTGGCTGAACCATTTGGCCACGGAGACTCCGTATGCACGATATCGTCACTGGAGATCTTCATGTAGGACACTACACTCCTGGCACCAGAAGAGAGCCCTGCCCGCCGCATACCTCTACGTCTTTGATTTGTAAAGAATCGCCTCCATTACACATGGCTATCTCCATAAGTGCTCCAGCCCCCTCCCGTAGATAATGCAAGGAGACATTTAGTACTGCTACTTGTTGTCAGGTGCGTATACTGGTATAATATTTATATCTATTGGTTTGCCTTTCATTTTGACCATAACAACTCTATCTGCAATACACCAGTAAACATTAATTGACTTGGCTGTTATTTTTAATCAAATAGTAGTTCTACTCCTTTCTCGTGTATATATCGCCTCTAGAATAAATTATTGCGTGTTTTTCTGCTGCAATTTTGACCATCCCTTCCATCTCATCTCCACTATGCATAGAATATTCTCCATTTTCAAGCTTTCCACTTCTCTTATCACATTGTTCAACTGTACCAACCCATTTAATGTCTTAACATCCCATATTCATATTTCAAATCTATTTCCCATTTTAAATTTTAGTTCCTATGTTAAATTTATTCATTATGATTTTGTCATGAGTAGCTGGATGAGGGTCTAGTGTCACATGTGGCTCATGACTGTCCCTACCGGACGAGGATGTCCTAAGATAGCCATTAATGTCGTTCACTGCCTCTGATATGTGACTGCTCATGAAATATTGGGAAGATAATGTAATGGTTTCCCCTTGTCATCCACATCCACATGGGGGTCTTTTACCTCTGCTTTTCACAGCCATTTATCAGAACAAGTGCGTACCCTGCTCTGCTCAGCAGCAAATGTGTCCACATATCCCGGTGGATACTCGGTCCCCAGGGCTTCGTTTGTCACACCATTGTGGGTTTCCCATCCTCTACCACTGGGAGGTGCAGTTGGAATTTTCCCTTGCTAAAGTTATGGTTTATGATGGCCAAAACTCTCCAGTAAAGCTGAACTATAGAACACGCATACTCTCAGTCCTGTCTTCCGTCTACCATGGTTTAAAAACAACTGTCATCTCTTTTTGATTACATACCAATGGTCAGGGCATACGAATTGCATCTTCTTAAGATAATCTTACCAATCGTAATTTACAAACAATTCTGTTCAAACAACTTCGGTGGTGGCCACATATATAAAATAAACAAACAAAATTAATTTAAGGCAAGGGACATAACGAATTAACATACTAAGGGGCATTACCTTACCTAAAACTAGTTCTAACATTTACAGTTCTATCACTTACATTACAAACTTTTCCTTAATGTCATTTATAAATAAACTTTCGTCATCTTTTTCTAATGTTTGTTATTATATCTGCTAATAACATGTAAACATTGTTTTAACACAATTATATATTACTTTATTACATTGTTTTTTGCATAACATATTGTGGTAGTATGATTTCATGGAATTTCATGCTTAATACATATGTTTAGTAAATTCTCGGCTACGCTGCAGTATTTATATTTTTGACTGGCCTTTGAAAGGCCAAATAAACTGTGGATGATTATATTTCTCAGCCTTTTGGCTGATATGAAAGTGTAGTAACTGATCTTGATCTCGCCAGTGCTACATGCAGAGGCGGTCATCCGAATGACACACAGGGACGTCAGGACCTGATGGGGAGGGGCAGAACCCTGTGGGAACCCCTGAGCCTTTATTAAAAACAAAACAACAATCGTCTTCAAATTATCGAGCTTTGAGCTAAGATCAAAGTGTAGTAACTTCACTTGATCTGACCAGGGTCAGTAGCAGGGTCTGAACGACACGCGGGGAAGTGGAACCTCCTGGGACAACTCTGGCCCCTGTGGAACATTGCGCCTTAATTAAAGAATTAAGATTTTTTTTTTCTTAACACGGACATACGTCATTCACGTACAATTCTAGAAAACCCACTGCTGGGCGAACTCAGAACAGGTCTGCAGTCGTCAGAAGCAGCCACATTTCTTCCCCCCCCCCCCTAACTCCCACTCCCTCGACGAGTACCTCGCGACCATCACGTACCTCACACTTCCCAGGGGGAGGGTATTCCCCGGTGTCCTTCTCCTGTCGTGCGCTCACATCCTTATTTCCAGCTTGGAGACGGTTTAATCGCTTGTGGCGGTTATCACAAAATAGCGTGTCTTGAGAAAGGGAACATTGCATTATGTCGTCACGACAGTAAAGTGGAGGAGAGGCAGGCGGACACGAACGAATGAACTTTATTTTCAAAAGGTTACGAATTAGTCACGCAGGCCCGTCTAACATTCTATAAAAAGAGATATGCTGGACGGTTTGGCATCATGGCAAGGAGGAATACCAAGATCAGAAACCAGTGGCAGCACACCAGACACAAAGCAGTACGCAGACATGATCACCTTCGCAACAATTTTGGAATATTGGATCGAAAATTCTTACCATAATACATAGTAAACATAACACTTGATCATTATTAGTTTGTATTTCGTTTGGTAATTTAAATGTATTTGATAGGCGAATCTGTTTCATATTGTTGAATGTTAGTCTGTCCATACTCTCATGCTCATGTCTGCCTCTCACCTGCCGTCGTCTGTTACTAATTGATATAGGTAAAAACACTATTGACCTTCACACGTGGCTTTCCATTCACATTAATTTTATAAATTGTCCTGGGGCAATATTACTAGAGTTGTGGTGCTTCTTTTCTCCTGCTATCGCATTCCTTCTGTTCGACAATATTTCCAAAGTTTGAAAGCTTTAGTTTTACTCCTTGGATTATTTATTCGTTGTCCACATTTCTTAACATAAAATAGACGTTAGTCGTGGTACCAACTTCACGACAAATGGTCACCCCATACTGCTCCATTTCTGTGTCTGTGAAGATCACACAATATACGCCTCACTGCGAGAAGTGGAACAGACAGCAGTTCCGGCAAACCAAAAGCTAGCACACGCGTACATGCATACGGCTAATGCGAGAATGCTAACACAACATTCCGCCACTATAATAAAGTTTGTTGTCGATGGAAACAAACAGTCACTAGAGAACTAACAGTTGTACAGACATTATTCTTACGGGAAAACCAAGGTAACTATTGACATATAATTTGAGAAATCGAAGTCAGATGTCATAAAGCAAGTGAGCTTATATATATATATATATATATATATATATATATATATATATATATATATATATATATATATATATATATATATATATATATATATATTCATTGGCACCTTGCCGTCTTGACAGACGATAGTTTGTGCTCTAAAAAGGCATAATAACTTTTAACTATGGCGGTAGCGAGTGTGACTGATAAGGCCAATTTGCGCTGTAAATGTCCGTTCACAGTGGGTGCATGTGAACATGTGGTCATTTCCACCATCATGCACCATCTTACGTCTCAACCGCTTGGTGTGTGACTTTTCTGCAATAATTCAGGGATGGAGTTATTGCCTCTCCATAGCACAAAGCCTGGGCTAAAATATAGAGATCATGTGTTGCCCATGCAGCATGATCCCTCTCTCGGCCTGCCTAGTTCACTCCAGAGGAAAGGTAACACCCCTACATCTGGAACAAGACAAGCTGCAGAAGCTGCCGGATCAGCAAAGCATTGCTCTAACTGTCCGCCTGTCGGAGCTTCGATCCTAGACCAGTCGCCAACCAAGGCTTAGGGCCTGGTCAGCCCTGCCATGACAATTTTGTCTTTAGCTTGCATTTCCTCGCACCAGGGTAAGGCTTGTACCCTCCCAATTGTGCTCTTCCGCCCGAAGCCGTTGGCACAATGTGGGGTGTCGGGTTTGGTAAGCGCCGCCCAACGTTCGGCGCTAACAGAAACCAGGTAGTACCGTCTACTGTTATACGGTAGCTCAGTCATATCTGACTAAGACCTGATGGAGTATATATATATATATATATATATATATATATATATATATATATATATATATATATATATATATATATATCACTCATACTGAAACATTTAAATATACTTATGTCCGCACAACGACAGATAAGTCGTTTTGAACACAGAAGTAGAACCATCTGCAAATCTAACCATTAGAGAACTCCTGTTTGCGGACGACCAAGCACTACTAGCAAAATCAGAAGCTAAATTACAAGACCACATGAATAGTCTAAACGAAATGTGTAGGGAACATAACATGAAAATTAGCACAAGCTAACACAGAGGTAATGACCATAACTAAAGAAGAAAAAACAACAACAATTCACCTAAACAAACATCCCTTGAAACAAGTAAATAGTTTCAAGTACCTGGGAAGTATAATATCATCAAATGGCAGATCAGAAGACGAGATCGAAAGTAGATGCAATAAGGCAAACTAACTCATTGGACAAATGGCGCCAATACTAAGGAACAAACATGTATCAATAACTACTAAGAAAGCACATTACAACACAATCTTCCTGCCAGCTCTATGCTACCAATGCCAAACCTGGACAATGACAGAAAAAGAGAAAAGAATAATCTCAACAGAAATGAGATTCCTGAGAAGAATACTCAACGTATCAAGAAGAGATAAGATCAGAAATGAAGAAATCAGGACTAAAGTGGGGGTTATAGCAGCACTATATTTTATTAGAAAGCAGCAAGTCAAATGATTTGGCCATGCAAGTAGGTTACCAACTAACAGTATACCACAACAAGCAATGATGTACAGACCAGAGGGAAGCAGAGGAAGAGGCCGACCACGTAAACGTTGGACGGAGGGAATAGCAGAGTCCATGGGAATATCGATACATGAAGCCCATAACCGGGCACTCTCACGATGTTTATACTTCACCTCGACACCGCAAGGTACAAGAGGAACATGATGAGATGAGATGAGATGAGATGAGATGAGAACGACAGATAACGATTAACAACTCTGTGTTGCCAATGTTAAACTTGGACATCATCTGAACCACACGCAAATCTATATCTGTCAGATGAGGGGCTAGAGGGGAGCTGCCAACTTAACTTTCTGATAGCGAGAAAGAAATGGTGTTATCGGACAGACAGAGAGATCAACACCTTCAGCCACATATATCAAAAGCAGAAGTTCAAATGGTTCGGCCATCCCGTTAGAATGCAATACCACCTGTTACTAGCACTGGCCATACGCCAAAGAAGACATTATTTCTCCCCATGACCCTTGATGGGAAACGTTGCAGATGATGATAAAGTATCAGGTCCTTTACTGAACGCAGCGTCTCATCATGGCCCCTTTCGAATGGATTGTCGATCCTTCGCCAGTTTACCCGCCTCACGTATTTTGCCTGTATATGATTTTGAATATTGAAGACACAGACAGTAGATTGCACAGTTTATTGTCTGGCATATTTCTCTGCATCTCTTCAAGTGTCAGAAGTCACACAACAAGCAAATCAACGAATCATTCAAGCTGAAATATTTGTCATGCCGCTAAGCGTGAGCGGTCATATTTCGCCATCTTAAGCGATCACCAAGCTGAAATCTGCAACACACATATTCCTACAATATTTTACAGTGTCTACCACGGTAATTTTCAGTGGAACATGAAGACTTTTTGTTTACACAACAGTGGTTCGTGAAAACGAATCGCATCTGCTTCAGCACATGTTTTTCATTATTATCAAATCGTAGCAGTACTAAAACAGAAAAGAAGAGATTTCAGCCATTCATAGGGATTGATTCCTGACCGCTGCTTTAATAGGCACAGACAATTCCAACAGACTATTGCCCTGATAAGCAAAGAGGCGGAAGTTTCCGTATCTAAGTTATGAAGCTAAACCTTCCCACAATACATTTGTTTTGATTTCTTAATCACCATCATGTGCCATACCGATAAGCTGGTAGGTCATATTTTGCCATTTCCAACGATCACCAGTCGTGGATCAGCAATGTGTTCTTGTCTCGATTATGCCATGTGGTCAAGTATTCGAGATATTCCCTTCCCCTTGTTCCTTTCCCCTCACTCTTTCAAAATGTTACTAAACTTTCTATTTTTTTTAAATTATTTTTTATTTTCCTTCTCTTAACGTGTCCAAAGAATCGTGACTGTCTACGTGTAATTTCTCTAATCCGTCAAGGTTTTTATTTTTTCCATGCAGGACTTTCTCATTGGTCTGTCTGTCTGTCCACGGTACTCTCTGCATTTTCCTCAGAAACTACATCTCCACTGCCACCAGATGTTTGCCAGCTTTTCTGCTTACTGTACAAGATTTACATCCACATAATTGTATATGATCTATGTAGCACTTCAACACTCCTATTCTCGTTGCAATCGACATCACATTATTGGTCAGTATGTTTTCCATCCAGCAAATGGCATCTTTGCCATATCGATGCTTGATCTAATGTCTTCAATGCTCCTCCCATCAGATGTTATAACAGTTCAGAGATAGTTGTACCGCTTCACTCTGTGAATTGGCGAAACATGATTTTCTAGGCATTTTCTGTTTAGAAATTTAGCATTGAAGATTTAAATGCAGTTTCTTTCATAGGATTATATTTTTGTACAAAAGCTAAACGTGATTCCTTTAAATGTGTCTCTATCAGTGTTTATTTGGAAGAATATTCCTATTTCTAACAATTTTCTACCTATCTGACTGCTTCTACTAACTTTAATTATCATAATCAAAACAAAATATTATGCACATGATAAGAAATCATAAAATGGTCCTTCGCTTGTTTATTTCCTTATTTATTTTTTTTCATTTAGAGCATGCCCAGTTTATCATAACATCAGGCTAGCACAATTGTTGAGTGGTGACCGAATTTATAAATAATTTTGTTCAAACAACTTCTGGGGATACCTAATGAACAAACGGAACACACAAAATAAATTTAAAAATGGGACATAACACTGTATAATCTTAAAGGGCGTTATTCAATCTAAATATATGTCTAATCTTTACAGTGTTGTCATTATCATTCTTAATTTTTCATTAATTACATTTTCAAGTTAACATTCTTTGTCACTCGCCAATTTTTTTGAGTTATATATGTAAAGAAAAATAATCAGCGTATTAGCACGCGTAACTTTATTATTTAGTTATTTGCAAAATATATTTTTATAATCTGCTTTCCTGGCTTTCCTAGAATAATATATATAAATTTAATATTCCGCCAAGTGTGCCAGCAGTCCTTACAATTGCTGTTAAATATTTAGCAGGCATTTTAAAGGCCATTCAATGATCACCTTTAAATAGCTTCTCAGCCTTCTGGTTAAAATGACACACAGTTACGTGGAGACCTAATGCGGTAACTTTCTCGCGAGCCCTTATTTTTACAAAAACCATTATCAAATTATCGACACTTTGGCTAAGATCAAAGTGTAGTCATCTGCACTTGATCTGACCAGAGTCACCAGCAGGGGTGGTCATTCGAATGACACACAGGAAAATGTTACCTCATGGGGCGGCTTTGACCACTGGGGAACCGCTCGCTCTTATAAATACACACAAAATAAGTTTTGATACACGGACATATGTAATCCATGTTCACTGCTAGAACATCCACCGCTAAGCGAGCTCACAGAAAGGGAACACTGCAGAAAATGGAGAACACTGCAGTATGATCGTCACAGTGGGGAAAGTTAGAGTGGAGGAGAGGCAGCGGGAACCAAGATAGAAAATGGAGAACACTGCAGTATGTCGTCACAGCGGGGAAATTAGAGCGGAGGAGAGGCAGGAGGAGACCAAGAGAGAAAATGCCGTGCAGTTTGAGATCATCACCTGGAGAAACATCTACATCATAAATGAGTGGCAGCACACGAGACCGAAGTCTGTACACAGACATGATTACCTTCGTCACATGGCTGGGACAATAAGAAGAAGTGAGATAAACGATTAAAAGGTCTCAGAATGCTCACTCCATCAATTTTTGCCCGTTTCATTTACAGGTATCACTCTTGCTTACCTGGACTCCATCCCCTTCACCTTCTGTCAAGATTCTTTGACTATATGTTGCGTTTTGTGATTGACCCTCCCCATCTCTTGTTCCTTTCTCTCAGTCTTTCCAACTAGGGGGCTGAGTGGTCTCGAGGTATGGTGTCCGCCTCAAGTGCTGGAGGTCCCGGGCTCAGGCCCCGGTGAGGACCGGGATTTATTTAAAAAATCCACCTGGACTTCCAGTAATACAATTTCCCCTGGTCTCTGGGTAGTGAGATCGGACGCCCGTGTGTATTGTTGCGCACGTAAAAATTACCTTGGCAGTTGGAAATCGAAAAAGAGTAGCCTAACGGCGCTGCCCGGGCAAAATTGTTAGTTAAAAATCTACCCAAAGTATTTCAGGATCCTCGCCGATGCAACGGTGTTCGTGCATTGAGCTGAGTTTCTCCAGACTCAGGTTTGAGTTAGGAGGAAAACGGAGCACTTATGGGTTAAACCCGTGTGCCGTGATGTTGATCCAACGACCAACTAAACTAATCTTTCCAACTGCAGCTTCTTTTGTTAGTTTATTTCCATCAATTCCTTCCATCCATCATTTGCCATGCCAGAACGCGTTTACGGTCATGACTCGCCATCTCTCTCGACCATGCCATGTGTCCAAGCCATCCAGGTATTTACTTCTCGGTATTCCCCTTGGTCTGTTCCCTTAAATCTTGTCAGTTGTCACTAAGTTCTCTAATTCATTTCTTCTCATAACATGTCCAAAAAATTGCCTGTCTACGTCTAATTTCTCTAATCAATTTACGATTTTCATTTGTTTCCTGTAGTACTAGAACATTTGCTTTTCTGTCTGTCCATGGAATTCTTTGCATTCTCCTCAAATACCACATTCTACAGCTATCAGATGTTTTATCAGCTTGACTGCTCATTATCCAAGTTTCACATCCATACAAAAGTATAAGCTCTATGCAAAACCTCAACACCCTCTTTCTCGTTTCAGTTGACATATTTTTGTTGGTCAGTATGTTTTTCATCTTGTTTAAGACTACTTTCGCCATGGCGATTCTTGCTCTAATCTTTCCATCGCATCACCCATCAGATGTTATGACTGTTCTGAGATAATTGTATCGTTTCACTTGTTGAAGAATATTCCCATTTACTTGTATATTACATTGTGGTGCCTCTTCCTTTCTAGTGACGACCATAATCTGTGTCTTTTTACACTTTAATCCTATCCCCAGTTGTTCACTGTGTGCAACAACCGCATCTACTAATTGTTGCAGATCCTGCTCATTGTCTGCAATCAATACTGTATCATCTGCATATCTAATGTCATTGATGTTTCGTCCTCCAATTCCATTTATATCTTCTAAATTTCTGAAAATATTTTCACTGTATAGGGAAAAAAGATCTGGAGACATTACACATCCCTGCCTAACACATCTCTTAATAGGCTGATATTGTCCTACTTCATTATCAATCCTTATGGCAGCTTGTTTTTTCCAATATATTTTTTTTAATAAGTCTAATGTCTTTCACATCAGTGTGTAGGTCTGCAAGCATATTTTCCATGTTGACATGTCTTACTCTATCGAAAGCCTTTGTGTAGTGAATAAAGCTCAGATGTATATCTTTATTTACTTCTTTAGAACGTTCAATAACTGATCGCAGCATTTACACATCATTTACTGTAACCGTTCCTTCTACAAACCCACATTGTTCTTCCCTTATTTCAGGTTTTATTTTCTTTCTCACTCTTTGCATGATAACTCATAGCAAAATCTGCCTGATGTGACTCATTATACTAATTGTTCTATGTTGATCGAATTTCAAGGCTCCTAATTTCTTTGGGATTGCAATAAATACAGAGTTACATAATTCAGAAGTTATATCTCCGGTATCATGTAATGTGTTCAGCAGTCTGGTGACTTGATCTATTCCATATTCGTCTAAAGCTTTAATCATTTCTGTTGTGATGTTATCGTTACCGGGGGTCTTGCCAGCTTTCGTTTGTTTAATAACATTCCGAATCTCCATCTTCAAAATTGGTGGTCGTTCATTATTAAATCGAATATCATACTGTTCATCTCCGTTTTCATCATTAAAGTTTTTCACATAATCTGACCATTCATGTAAAATCTGATCTTTTTCTATTATAATTTTGACATCATTCGTTTTTAGACAACCTGTTGATGTTCTAGTTCTTTTATTAGTAAGTTCCTGAATTCTTTTGTGCACTAATTTGGTGTTTTATCTGTTGTGTTGTTTTTCAATTTCTAAGCAATTTATCTCAAACCATGCTTCTTTTGCCTCCTTACATAATATACTGACTTGTCTGTGAATTTCTTCATATTTGGCAGGATTATTTTTGTTGAGTCTTCTTGTCTCCATTAATTTGTAAAATTTCTTCAGTCCTCCATTTCTTATGACCCAGCTTCTTTAATTGTTGAATAGTTGTTTCTGCTGCTAACTGATTGAATTCATCAATGTTTCCCATTGATCATCCACACCCTGAAATAGGATCTCTAGATCATACAATACATCAATTATGTGCCCCAATCATCTTGACTGCCAACTTTTAATTTCTTTTACAAGTTTACTGTTTTCATTTGTTTCTTGTTCCTCATACAATCCACTGATAGTCGTCGAACACGTGTCAGTTGTCAGTTACTCCAAGCTAGGATACAGATTCAGATAAGTACCCTTAATATTGTCATGTAATGTGTCTCATGTAGTTTTTGTGTTGGTCTGTGTTTGTGTGTACTATGCTGATGAAGGCTTTGGTCACACCGTCCAATTTGTTTCTTGTAATCGTGTTTTAGAAAAGCTCACAACCTACTTCGCGTTTTTTGATGATTCATTCATTGCCTCATTTGTTCCTTGCAGGACTTGCTCGTTAGTTTTTTCTGTCTTGCCATTATATTCTTTGAATCTTCCTCAGAAACTACGTCTCTACTGCCATCCGATGTATGCCAGCCTTTCTGCTTACTGTACACGATTCGTATCCATATACTTCCATCCATCATGTGACATACGGATAAGCGTGGGCGGTCATGTTCTGCCATCTCACTCAATCACCAGAGCCATCCTTATTTACCTCTCAGTCTTCCCCTAGGTCTCTTCCCTTCGATCTGGCCAGTTGTCACCAAATTCTCCAAGTCATTTTTTCTCATAACATGCCCAAAAAATGTGGACTGTCTGCGCCCATATAATTGTACACTATCTATGTAGCACTTCAACATTCTTTTTCTCGCTGCAGCTGACATTATTTTATTGGTTAGTATGTTTTCCACCAGGCATCTTCGTCTTAGCGATGCTTGATCTAATGTCCTTAATGCATCTCTCAGCAGATATTATGGCACTTCTGAGATATTTATATTGATTCACTCTTTGAGTTGCCGAGAGACAGTTGTATCGATTAACTCTATGAATTGATGAAGCATGATTTTCTGCGCATCTTGTTTCTTTTTTTTTCTTTTTATTTTTTTGGTTAGAAACTTATCACCACAGATTTTATTGCAGTTTTTTTAATGCTATTTTATCCTGTTCAAAAGCTGAACGTTATTTTTTTTTTCAAAAATATGTCTGTAGCAGTGTTTATTAATTTCAATATTCCTTTTTCATTATATTTTCTACCGATCTGACTGCTACTATAACTATGGTTATCATAATCAAATCAAAATATTATGCACATGATAATACATCATAAAACGGTGATTTGCTTATTTATTTTCTTATCTTTTTGTTGTTTTAATTTAAAGCATGGCCAGATTATCATAACACCAAGATGGTATAATTATTGAGTGGGCACCGAAGTTATTAACAATTTTCTTCAAATAACTCCGGGAGAGGCCACATAACCCACGAAATTAAGATAAAAGACATAACGACTTAACATTTTAAGGGACATTACTTGATCTAAAATTATTACACTTAAAATTCTGGAATTTACGTGTTAATATATCGTTAATTTAATTTGCAACCAACCTATTCTGCAAATATCTAATACTGTAAGTTATAAATGTTGAAGAAAAATAACAGCGTATTAGCACAAGTAATTATATTATTTATCTATTTTTTCGCACAATACATTTTTATAATCTGCTTGTCTAGCTGTCTATGTTAATATATAAAACATTTAGAATTCTGTGTTGATATGTTATATAGGATTTCCTTCATTATATTTTTGGCAGGCCGTTGAAAGGCCAATTTCAGTCTACGTCACTTTCCGACATTTTGCTTAAGATCAAAGTGTGGATTTATCTGTTAGCCAGTTAGTTAGTCGACAGATCATCCTCATTGCACATCGAACCATTCAGTCCATAAGTGCTCGGATCTCCTCCTCAGCAAATACCACAGCGTGTAGCGGCTCACGACACCAGTTCTGTGTTGGTTTATTATTCTTCTTTGGCTTCCTGCGTAGTGTTCTTGTTTGGCCACGCCTCTTTTAATTTGCTGTTCTAGCAGCCTAGACCACGGTTGTAGATTTACAGTCATTGCTTGGTTCTAGTAAACGATTTACTTCTCCTAGAACATTCATAATCTCTGCCTGGTCCTTGGCTGAAAGCCTGTCAGCCTGTTCATGTCCTTGTACACTCGCACGCCCAGGAACGAAAATGAAACTAATCTTTGCCAATCAAGACCGCTCTAGAGACAGCAACCACTAACTTCTGACCCACCCCATCTCTATGTTCCTGAACATACTCATTGAGTCACTAAGGACTGTGTCTCGAGCCATGTTTTTGCTTTACTTACTGCCATGACTTCCATAATCAGGCTGCTTATGGTCAAAACAAAAGCACCAGACTCTTTCTTCACAATTTTCCCTCCGGCCTGAGCTATGAAGACCCATGACCTTCTCAAACGAACGACCGACCCATCCGTGTAAATGAAAGCATCATCCTCTAGAGAATTCTCGAAGATCAGAGCCTGTACTTCCGCCTCCACCGCAGATCGATTTTCTTGTCTGCATTTCCTGTCTAGTTGGATGCACACTTAAAATGATGTACAGAACTCTGTTGGCACTTGTACCCACTCCTCGCCAGATTCTAAGTCCTCAAGTGAACACACCTGCTGAAGAATGTCTTCGGCTTGACTCATCCATAACTTTCCTCTTTCTTAACCCGCTGCCCTTTACCTTCTTTACCTTCAGTGGATTTTGTGTGTTTGCGTTGACTCTGAGATAGGCACGTGCTCGGCAAATTTGTATTCTGTCCTTCATGGTTGGAAAATCAAGAAGTATGCTGCATTTCTTGTTGTGTTGATGTTTAGTACGTTCCTTCTCGCAGGAGCTTGATATACCTATTTGTTTCCAATTAATATTGTTATATCCTGCTGCAGCCGCTGCTTTTTCTTTCTATTCCATGTGAATATGGGAGCCGTTGTCAATTCAACAGGACATGATGTCGAAGTTCTCTGAAACCCATCAAGACATGTCTCGTCCCGCTCTCCATAACAATTAGCACTGGGCCATAAGACCGTCTGCCTGCCAGCTAGCTCAGCTCACAACTGAACTCTTTGTGTGCTGGACTTACCACTGCGGCTGCGCGCGCATGCGCCGTCCGTAGTTGCGGAACTCAGTTTCCGACAACCGGTTTCTGGATTTTTCTTTAAGTGTGAGCAATCGCTGTGGTCGGGGTTGAATAATTTTACTGGTTCTTTCCCCTCGATCAGTAAATTTTAACCAGACTGCCAGATGTCACATCGGACATTTCACCAGGCCGAAGAATGTCACAAGGCGAACAGAGTGGTTTCGTCACAGGTACAATTGTCTCGAAACTGTCATAACGTCTGATGGGAGGTGCATTGACGACATTAGATCAAGCATCGATATGGCAAGAATGTCTTTTGCTTGATGGAAAACATATTGACCAATAAAATGATGTCAATTGCAACGAGAATAGGAGTGTTGAAGTGCTACATAGATCGCATATAATTATATGGATGTGAATCGTGTACAGTAAGCAGTAAAGTTGGCTTACATCTGATGGCAGTGGAGAAGTAGTTTCAGAGGAAAATCCAAAGAAAACCATGGACAGATAGAAAAACCAATGAGCAAGTCCTGCAAGGAAGAAATGAAAACAGTAACTGATTAGAAAAATTAGACGTTGTGTCACTTGTCGTCCCGGAAGGAACGTAGAATCAACAAGCACACCTTTAAGCTTATTACACTTTGGAATTATTGACAGACTTCTGTCTACACTCCTCCCTTCCGTCTTCTATTCCATATATATCTCTCTCTTTCTCTCTCTCTCTCTTTCTCTCTCTCTCTCTCTCTCTCTCTCTCTCTCTCTCTCTCTCTCTCTCTCTCTCTCTCTCTCTCTTATTCCTTCATCACATACTCCGACAACAGTTTCCTTCAACAATTAATAAAATATTTATTAATTAAAACTATGTCTGGTGTATGTATGGACTGTGTATATGTAGTTGGTAGTGTCTTCTATTGTGAGTGCAAGATAGGACTCTGCATTCGTATGTGCCGTATCTTTCTCCCATCTGCATACGGCCAAGCCACCAGACATCACACAAATAAATGGACAGATCTCACCCTGGATGATCCTTTCCTCTTGAGTCTGGAGGTAATCCGTTATTTGAAAAAACAAATGTTCAATGTCTAATCACCAGAAAATAATGCGATTAAGGTAAGTCATTGAAAATACACATATGTCCTGGTTTTGGAAGTTTTACCATCCATCACTGAAAAACACATCACCACTGTCTATCAATGTCTCTATATCTACTTAATCCGTTTTTGAATATATGTAACCTGTTCTTGAATTCTTCAATGTTTCTTTTAGGTGATTACCCACTTCAAATATATTTAGCCTATGTTGTTCGGCCTTTATATAATGACAGTCCTTTCAATGGTTTTCACAAAAACCTAGTTATTGGTAATTCGTTATGTCAGCCCACGATTAGTGAATGGCTATGGTGAAGTTGCTCTATTTAAATACTTTCACTGCACCAGTAACGTTAATGTCTTTCATCTTTTCTGAGCATGTCAGGAGTATATATGAAACCTGTGGGATATATATATATATAATCATGTGATATGAGTCTGCTTCAAACTACCTCTTATGTGAGAGTCTTTCTCCGGCCATAATCAGACTTCCGAAAGATACTCTGACATAATACAGACGAGTTCACTAAAGTCTAAACGATTAACTAGCACAAAGAAATGGTAAAAGCCAAGCACACACACCTATTTCCCTATGCTATACTATTACGCTAAGGCTAGAGTACCTTATATAGTTCTATGTTCATCCATGAATTGAAATACACAAACGAAGTTGAGTTAATATCCCAGCGCCTTTAAACAATAAGGGACGTATATTTCTTTCCAAGTACAGAATGCATAGATAGTATCCGTCCAGATTGGTAGCACACACTGACTACAAAACAAGTTGACAACTATTTATACTCAGTGTCAAATTCTCCGGTGTTTTTGATTCTCAATCAAATTTGCCGTAAGTCCAACATCAAAAGTCTGTGAAGTCACGTATGTGTTAGTGGCGCTCCGTCTCGTGTCTCCTTCTTCTCGTCCTCCGTTCTTCCGCTGGTCCATACGCTCGCACATCAATCAGTTTTAACCCTTTGATCATCGTCTTCGTGTGTTCCCCCGTTGGTTCCCCACCTGCTGTCTCTGCATTGTTTTGTCCGTTGAAGTCGATGGGCAATGACCCCTCACACTGTATCCTATTTTTATACCATTCGGTCAATTATCTTTAATTTATCCTCATCTCAGACTGACGTACTCGATTGTTAACCCTCCTCCTACATTGCAATTAATTTTATATGTAAGTTATCAAGGAATCATTAAACTCACAGTTTTCCCGTGACATAGGCCCTCTCTTAAGAGAGTTGACCGCGTCGACTCTTCCTCACTGTAGTTTTGATTCCTATGATTCACCAACCTATTCCTCTTCCTCTAGAGTTGGATGTCTAGATAGGAAATCCGCTCCTACATTCTCCTTACCAGGGATACATTCCACTGTGAAGTAGTATGGCTGCAGCAACAGCGACCATCGCATCCACCGTGCGTTGAGCTTCTGCGAAGTAGCTATGAATATCAAGTGTTGATGATATGACGGGATCCTCACAAGGATCACATCCTCAGCCAGTAGGCGATCTCACTGACACCCTACCATACTACTCATGATAGACACTAGTCTTGGCACATCGCTCCTGTACGTCCGGTCGACCTACTTTCGACTTGCGTAAGCGACGGCTCACAATACAGACGGATCGTCCCATCCTGACTGTAACACTGTCTCCATATTCTCTTGGTTTCCCCCGGCTTTGCATCTGGGGATGTTCCGCTTCGTCCGCGTTGGACCGAGTCGTCTTTTCCAAACCTCCTGGACTTTTGCTTCCAGGACCATCTTGGGCGATATTGGATATGGCCAGCCAATCTTCGGTTTGGGTCCTGGGTATCTCTCGTCCTTCCCGACGTTACCCAACCCTTCTGAACTGGGTTACTAGTGCAGGTTTCACTCTTGTCCTTTCCTTGACGTGTGATTTCCCTCCTCCCTTCGTTGGGTAAATGTGACCTATCACGTACTTTCCCATATGCCCTCCTATGTAGTACTGGCGATCTCTGGTCTTCGTCTGGACCTGTAAGCTTTTTCTTAATGACTGCCATCACCATAAGGTGATGCTTTGCTCTCAGATCTCGCCTCATATATCTTAATGAGATGCCTAGGGAGATTTTTCAGTTCTTCCCCGATCCTGATTTTGTAGATGTTTCTGGACACCACCTTTTCCACAGGATAAGGTCCTTTCCATCCTACTTAGAGTATATTAGTCTCTTCTGGACCCCATACTTCCACTTGGTCTTCCACCTTAAGAGCTATTTTACTCTTAGTCCGATTGTTGGGTGGTGCTTTCTGGCACTCTGAACAAGACTTCACCCACCGGCGTACATCTCCGGTCATTCATGGCCAGCAATAATGGCCTGAAATCTGCTGCAATGTCTCTCTGACCCCCATATGTCGATTCTCGGCTATGGTGTGTCCACTCTGAAGAATGTGAGGACGGTGGGTCTCTGGAACCACCCACTGCTCGTGCAGGTTGTCTCCTCTTCCGGCTCTCCTGTAAAGCAGCCTATTCCTCAGAAAGTACTGTCCCCGTTCTGGTGGCTCAGCACTTCTTTGCAGCTTCCTATAGCAAGGACGCAACGTAGTGTCCTTCCTCTGGACAGTATGCAATTCCCCTTGCACTGAGTTCTCGCATAGTGTCTCTGCCTCTTTTTCCTCCCCTTGAGATCCATTCGCTACTGCTCCCCTGTGGGCTGGCTGTTTGGGCACCCCCAAAAAGACATATTTAGTACCAATGATCATGGGAAATAGAGAGTCAGATAATACAGCAGCTGGAATAATGCCCGTGACGTACCTGGACTTAATAGTGCCAGTTATGTGTTGGTTGACGAGGCGCTTTGTTTTCCCGATGTACCTCTCGCGTCTGGCCGTGCCGATTCTTACTCCCAAGTCTTTCATCCTGGACAGCGATGTGGATTCACTGACGTCAAAGTCCTCTGTTCTCGCCATATCTTTGAGGACGTTAATAACATCGGCATGATCCATGGGCTGGCCATCTACAGGGAGTGCAGAGCCAGCCAGTTTATCAGCTCGTTCATTTCCCTCGACTCCTGCATGTCCCGGGACGAAGATGAAGGTGACATTACGGACAGCAGACTTCCGCAGCGACTCAGTCCACTGTCTACGTACAAATACAGCTTCGACCTTCTGAATCATGCTCATTGAATCACTTAGTACACACACGTTGGTATAATGTTGTGATTCCAGCCATATGAAAGCCTGTGTAACTGCTATCACCTCCATCGTCATGCTGCTCGTAGTCACATAGTGAGCACCACTGGATTCTTGAACGGTTCGGCCCGCTGAACGGGCTGTAAATGCCCACGCACTTCTCTGCTGCTTTACAACAGATCCATCTGTATAGATGGGCACTTCGGGGCTATCTGGGTGGTCATAGATGACGCTCGTTAACCTCTGCATTGACAGTGGCAGGGTTCTGCTCTCTGCACCGTCTGTCGAGTATGGTAATGCAGGAGAAAGTGCACTTAAAAGCTGGAGGCACCGGCACCAATTCCTTGCCGGGGTTGATACTGGTAAGACTGCAGACCTGTCTGACGACATCTTCCGCCCGACCCATCCATGATTTGCCTCTCTTTAGCCTGTCACCCTTTTCTCTGAATATAGCGTCATGCAGAGGGTGCTACTCATCTGCACTTATTTTTAAGTATGCACGAGCTCTCCAGATCTTGATCCTGTGTTCCATTGTCGTGAAGTCAAGGAGGTATCTCATTGCTACACCGTTGGTGTCTCTCGTGCAGCCCAAAATGATGCGCATGGCTTCGTTTTGTACCTTTTCAAGTCTTCCAATCTGTGTAGGGCTGACAGTGAGGATGGCCAGGGCATACTCGATGCGTGAAAGCACAAGTCCTTGGAACAGAAGAATTAGCAGTCTTTGCTCGATATTGGCAGTCGTCATGAGTCTTATTGCTGACAAACCTTTTCGAGCCTTCGTTATGACACAATCGACATGATCTCTGAAGGACAGGCTACGATCAACCTCACGCCAAGATATGTCATTGACTGGGTTCTACTCAAAATTCTCCCATCCATTCTTACTGCCGGCAGGTCTGTTTTCACAATATGATTGTTTAGAGAGAACCATGTAACCGATGCCTTTGCAGGGTTGACAAGGGTTCCGGCATCAACACACCATGAGGAAATTCGATTTAGTTCTCCCTGCATATCATTGGCAACCGCCTGTCTATCTCTACCCTGTCGATACACGAGGATGTCGTCAGCAAATGACAGAGTCCTACCCCTCCCATCCAATTGTTGTTCAGTGATCGGCACCGTATACACGTTGAATAGTACTGGTTGTACCGTGCGGTGTCGAGGTGAAGTATAAACAGAGGGAGAGTGCCCGCTTATGGGCTTCAAGTATCGATATCCCCATGGACTCTGCCATTCCCTCCGCTCAACGTTTACGTGGTCGGCCTCTTTCTCTGCTTACCTCTGGTCTGTACGTCATTGCTTGTTGTGGTATACTGTTAGTTGGTAACCTACTTGCATGGCCAAACCATTTGATTTGATGCCTTCTAATAAAATCTAGTAGCTTTTTTTTTAAATACGTTCCACCGATCTGACTGCATCTACCACCTCTAATTATCATAATGGAGACTATTTTCATTTATTATTTTTTAATTATCAACCCTAGAGATAAGATCAATGTGTAGTCATCTGCACTCGATCTGACCAGGATCAGCAGCAGAGGTGGTCATCTGAATGATACACAGGAATGTGAAAGGCTTTATACATGGCCAAACGTCATCCATGTTCACTGCTACAAAACTCAAAGCTGAACGAGCTCACAGCAGGTCTGCAGTCATCAGATGGAGCCACATTTCTATCTCTATCCCTCCTCCCCCGGTCCCATAATCATCGACGAGTACCTCGCGTCCATTACGTACCTCACACATCCCGGGGTAGTGTCTTGCCGCTTGTCCTCCTGTCGTGTGCTCACTTCCTGAATTTCAGCCTGGCGACGCTTTAATCGCTGTTGTCGGTTATCCCACAATAAATGTGTGGATGTGTCATGAGAAAGGAAGCGCTGCAGTATGTCTTCAAAACAGTAAAGTTGGGGCAGAAGAGAGGCAGAAGGAGACGAACGAATGAACAAACAAACTTTATTTTCAAAGGGTTACGAATTGGGCACGTAGTGCCGTCTAAAGAGAGACGATACTGGGTGGTTTGGCATCATGACATGGAGTTCTAAAGTTCTAGTGGAGGCCGTGAGTAAAATATTTGATGATAGCCAACCGATAAATTTTCAGAGCGATAAAGGTTCGGAATTCGTCAACCGGAACATCTTAAAATATCTGAAAGATCAAGGTGTGCATTTCTTTACCACTGAGAATGAAGACGTGAAGGCGGCGATAGTGGAAAGATTCAACCGGACTCTGAAAGAAAATATGTAGCGTTATTTCTCCAAAACCAGTACACTTCGCTACATCAATGTGATAGATAAATTAAAGTCATTTATACGAATCAAGGAGAAGTTTGGGATAACTTGTATAAGCAGGCATCCCGTGGTTAAAAAAGACAAGTCCAGACATGTTTAACACCACTCGATAAACTAATTCTTATACAATTAGACGAACGGCCCACACTCGTGGTTCGTGTCTGCAACGATCATGATGTCTACAGCCAACTGGATATTCATCTCAAGAAATGCCGATATGCCCAGACAGCTAGCATACAGTTTGAAAGCGATGACAGTTTCTCAAGACAAAGAAACGACAATACTCCAGCTACGCATGTGTCATGGACCAAGGTTAGGTCATTGGTCACTAGGTACAGACAACCTACAGCTTCACGAAGCTCAGCGTGAAGATGTGAAAATTGAGAATCATGTCCCGCATGGAAATAGCGAGGCAGGTTGCCGAGCAGGAGGTAACGCCTCCAACACTCCCTCAATCTGAAGACACCTTCTTCTCACTCTTACTCACTCCTGGATCATGCCCCCTCTCATTCTTCCCCAACATAACATACTTGACAACTCTAGCTTCAACAAATAAAAACACGAAATTTATTAAAGCACATAGTATATGTAGGAGAAGTGTGTGTGTGTGTGTGTGTGTGTAATGTGTAGAATGTGTGACGTATATTCTAAAGTGTATATAGACTCAGATCAGTGTTCAGGAATATAGTCATTCTCATCACTGTGCTGAAAACACACTAGCACCATGTATTCCAGACAAGCAACCTCACCAAGGTGATGCTTCTCCGGTCACGTGAAGACTTCCTCCGTTGTCTCTTGAACCACTAGGATGCTTGAACATCCATGACAAACACTGTCTAATGAGAGTCTTCAATCTGATTTACACTATGAATTTCCTCTGTTATCTAACTGATTGTTAATCAGAAAATTCTAACCCTATTGTCACTGTTCCCCATATTAACACCACAATCTGAATGTTCTAGGTATTTCTATAAATTTGTATGAATGTTCCTGGTATCAGTAGTGTATTTATACAATGTTCTGATTGTTCAGTGATACACCTATCACTTCCTAAACATAAATCTCATCAGCATGTCCTGCTCAACAGAAGCCAGGTTCCTGCAAACCAACTAGGGTATAAGCCCAATGTAGCGGCCTCTCAGCAACTTCTGTCTTCAAATTCCGAGCCATCATCTTCTAAATTGTGTTCTAGCTCCGCTGTTAAATATCATAGCACACATACGTGGACCTGTAAATGGAACCTGTAGAATGGAGAATACTATGGTGATGGCAACTCAATCCTGGCCTGAATTAGGTGAGTGTAGGCCAATAGCAGCACTCAGATCTATAACAGAGATCCGATCACTGTCATACGGCCAAATAACTCATCACATGATTTGAGACACGGCAACACCAGGAAAGAATAAAGATACGGGTAGAAACCCAGCAGATGCCCTACTGGAAGATCCTACCATTTCACATTCCTCTCCCCCTCTCAACCATCTTTAATCTCTCTAATTATTATTCCACATAGTCCTCAACTCCCTGAGTAAAATGATATATCACTCAAGCTAGTTGAAGCCACATAATAGGATACTAGTGCCGACGCTCCTATGATACTTTCTAGCACCGCACTTATAGAACATTCTATCACTAATCATAATACATTATATCACCGCACCTATAATACATTATATCACCGCACCTATAATACATTATATCACCGCACAGTACTGTACTCTATTCCTAATCATACTCTAAGTTAGATATGATTAATAGCCTACCATATGCCTATTCCGGTTGCTAATCGAAACTAGGCAATCACAGACTGGATCTATGTCCGCCGATAAATATCAACAATTTGACACCCTAGTTTCTTTCATTGAACACAACTCGGAAAACTGCATCGATCTTTCCCACTTCAGAAATCTTGATCGACTAACTCCACTTGTTTACCGCAACGCTTTTTATATTGAGCTGGAGTGACATCACCAAAAAGTCTAGACGCTGATCCGTCTAGAATCTGGTTTCCTCCTCCTGTTCTAGACTAACTGAAGTCAATCCGCCGTGAAATTTGCTTTCATTTTGGGGAAATTCTTTGTCCCGTACAACAATAGTTCAACCTGAGAATTCACCACATCACAGAATCCATCCCGCGTCTGTCCAGACTTTCCGTCTAGCACTTCAAAGGCTACTACCGCCTTGGCAGACGTTTGGCGTTGTTATTCGTTTCTCGAACAACCCACATCATACAGATTCGCCGACCAGGGGTAGACATCTTGACGCGACATATCTTGTTTCTCAGTTAGAAATGCCGATCGTGTGTAGACAGTTTAAACGACGTATTTTTCTCAGTCTGTACAACATCAAAGGGTTGGTTGTTTTTGCAGACTAATGTCGGGTCTTGTTTGTCATCGATCGCAACTAACAAGTTTATTTTCCGTGACAACAAGTAGGACACACCAACACAGATTTGATAGTACTGGCCATATTGACAGAACAGAAATTAGCGGTTTGTGCTTCTAATGTGGTCCACGGGGTGTTATTATAACAATGTTTGAATAATTAAAAACTGTTTTGTTCTCGATTATGTACTGTCATGTTTTACAAATCTTTGAACCAAGCGCTGACGAATGTTCTACACTATCACTTTTCACAGCGCAAAAGATCTGGTTTAAGAACAAGCAATATTTTTTGCGAGCACTGAATGTCAATGACACAAATATAATGAATATCAGACAAATGCTGTTTGTGACGGCGTTTTTAGCAGTGGTCTCAATAAAATAATATATGTTTTCAATGTTTTATCACAGATCAGATACAGACATTACATGTGACATACATTGTCGAAGAACTGTTGTCAATGGTTTGTTATCACAGATTGAAATTGTTCTGCAAGAACGACGAAAAGCGAGCACTGTTATATTAGTACTGTTTAGTAACGATCCAGTGATACTGTTTGTCACAGCAAACTGTTTCACAAATATCTATGTGACGAAGGTTGTCAGGTCACCAAGTCAGCACGTGAACACTGCTGGCCAGAACGTTGTCAGTTAGCCAAGTCATCATGTGAACAATGGTGAAATATTTGTTGTAACAGGAACGGCTGACATAGAGTAACTGCTCAAACACGAAGCTTTCTATTTATACACTACCTAAAGTGTGCATACAACACTAAGTGCTGACCTAGCGTTTGGTAGAGAACGCCTCGCCTGTTTTCTCACACAACCAACGTCACGCATGCGTAGACGCCCACATAGACAACGCACACAAACACACTTCTCTCACCACAGCAGCTGATTAAAAAGTCGATAATATTTTTTTACAATTTCCAAGTTGTGAAAAAACTTGCTGGATTGCATTTTGTACATGCTGCCCGCCAGCACCCGTGCCACCGCCCGCCCTGATGGCTCACGTTAGTGGAGTTTGCACACCTAACGATGGTAATGTTAAGTAATGTTAAGTGAGCGTTGGGGTTGTGGTGCAGGAGTGCTGTGTGTGTCTGTATGTGTCTTTGTTCTTGTGTGTGTATGTGTGCGTGCCTTTGTTCTTGTGATGTCTCTGTATTTGTGTTTGTGTGTGTGTGTGTGTGTGTGTGTGTGTGTGTGTGTGTGTGTGTGTGTGTGAAATTGTCACATTCTGATAAAGAGCCTTGTATCTCTACCAATGCAACAGCTACTATTACTACTATTTCCACTATTAAGACTACTACTGCTGTTGCTACAACTACTACTACTTCTACTACTAAAACTATCACCACCACCGATTCTACGTCTTCTTCAACTACTAGTACTACTATTACTACTACTGCTGTTGCTATAACTACTACTACTTCTTCTTCTTCTACTACTACTACTACTACTACTACCACTACTACTACTACTACTACTACTACTACTACTACTACTACTACTACTACTGCTGCTGCTACTACTACTACTACTACTACTACTATCACCACCACCTCTACGACCTCTTCTACTACTAGTACTACTACTATTACTACTACTGCTGTCGCTAGTAGTACTATTAATACTACTATTACTACTTCTATTATTACTACTATTAATACTTCTAATCCCACCAGTGCTACTTCTTCTATCACCACCGCTACTACCAATGTTACTATCAACCATGTTACTATCTTCCCCAGTCATTAGTCAGTATCAATCAGCTTGACTCGTTCATAGCGTACTATCTGGTGTTCTGGTGCCGGCGGGGAAATTTGTAGAGCAGATACGATTTCCCACAACAGTTTTTCTTCTAAGTTTAGCGAATCCCGCTCCATAACTATATCTTTTACATTCTATCTTGTCTACTCCGTCCTATAATCTGCCGACACATTAATACTAACCGACCCGGTTATCACACCACTCAGACCCAATAGTAGTGCTGTAGCCTAGATAGCAGTAACTTGCCTTTGCTCTTTAGACCCAAGTCACAAGGCATCCACAGGGAACAATAGAGATCCAGGCGGGTCCGCAACTAGAAAAACAGTGGATAATTACCTTATATCACAACTAACGATTCACATCCATATAATTGTACACGATCTATGTAGCAATTCAACAATCATTTTCTCGTTGCAATTGACATATTTGTATTATTCAGTATGTTATACATCATGCAAAATGTAAAATACTGCTACTACTAACGCTGATCACATTGGCACCTTGCCGTCTTGACACTCGATAGTTTGGTACATTGTGCTTCAAAAAGGCTTAATAACTACAACCCATGGCGGTGACGAATGTGACTTATAAGGCCGATTCGCGCTGTAAATGTTCGTCCACAGTGGATGCATGTGAAAACATGGTCATTTCCACCCTCATGCACCATCATACGTCTCTCACGCTGTGTGTGTGCTTTATCTGCAATCATTTTCTTCTTAGTCTTTATCCCATTTATCATAGTTGCCCTCCATGCAACACCTTCATCGGCAACTTGCTACCAATTTACATTATCAATGCCTGTATCAAGCATGTCCCGCTTACACAACCTGTGTAACGTAGTAGAGGCCGAACCTGAGATTTCCTTCCCATCTGTAATTCATCAAACAGAGGTATTTTGGTATTCTATAATCATCCATCTTCCTAAAATGGCCTATCCATCTAAGTCTACGAAGACTGAGCATGGGACACACCGTCACACAACCTGATATTTCCAATACTTCAGTATTTGTGATTTTGTCTTGCCACTTAATACCAAGAATTCTTCGCAGACACCGCATATGAAAACTGTTTAAACGTTTCTCTTGGTGTGAGTAAGTTGACCAGGTTTCACTGCCATAAAGAAGAGTAGTACTAAGGACACAGGCTTGGTAGACAAGGTCTTTTGTTTTGGCAATAATCTTTCTGTTCTCCCAGACTCTGTTTGCTAACATGTTCATAGTTGTTGCTGCCTTGCCAATCCTGATGTTGATTTCTTCATCAAGAGATAATTTGCTATTTACCTCTGATCCTAGATATGTAACATGGTCAACCATCTCCAGTTCAGCGTCGTCAATAAAGATTGATGGCACACCATGTGCACCTTGTGACATAATCTGTGTCTCCTTTTTTTTAATTGTTAAACCAAATTCAGAACAAGTATTAGAGAATGCAGATAGTAGACATTGTAATTCTTCCTCAGAGTGGATCATAACTGCAGCATCATCTGCAAAAAGCAACTCTCTGATCAGTACCCTCCTAATATTTGTCTTGGCCTTCAATCTCTGAGCATTGTAGAGGCCGCCATCTGAGCGTGAGTGAATGTATATACCACCATTTTGATCACGAGAGGCATATTTATGTAAAAGTGTAAAGTATATTCCAAAGAGGGTGGGGACTAGTACGCAACCTTGCTTAATTCCACTCTTTATTTCAAGATCTTATGAAGTTGCACCATCAAACTTGATTACACCCTTCATGCTTGTGTGGAACGACTCCACAATGGACATAAGTGTTGGTGGACAGCCAATCTTCTTTAGTGCCTTGAACAGACCTTCACGACTGACCAAATCAAATGACAATTTGAGGTCGATGAAGGCAACAAACAGTGGTTGATTTTGTTCCCGGCATTTTTCTTGCATACTTGAAGTCTGCTTAGAACAATTCTGGCAAATACTTACCCAACAATACACAGAAGTGAGATACCCCTCTAGTCGTTGCAGTCGCTTCGATCGCCCTTGTTCTTGCACACTGTTATGATGCTTGAATCTTTGAAATCCTGTGAAACTTGTCCTTCTCGACAGCATAGCTTTATTAGCTGGTGGATCTGTAGAGTGAGTGTGTCTTGCCCTCTCATGATAACCTCTATTGGAATCCCATCCTTACCTGGAGCCTTGCCAGATGCAAGTTCATTTATAGCACACTTAACTTCTGTTATGATGGGAAGTGTGTCCAGGTGGTCAAGAGTTGGCAGGGCCTGTATGGCGTTGAGGGCATCATTCGCAAGTTTTGTCTCACTTGAGTAAAGCTCTAAATAGTGCTCTACCCATCTATCCATCTGCTGTTTCTTATCAGTGATGATTCCTCCAATCAAGGTTTTCAGTGGTGCACTTCTTTTGATCATTGGATCACAGGCTTTATTTATCCCTTCATATATGCTTCTGATGTTTGTTTCCCTTATCACTTGCGTTTGGACTCACATAACTTAACCAATACTCATTTGCACACTGTCTGGCAGCCTTTTGCACACCCTTCCTGGCTTGCTTCAACTCACTGAGAGTGTTAAGCGTTGTTCTTTCCTTGTTTCTTAAGAGAGCTATCTTCTTCTTATCAATCAAGGGCTGCAGTGTCTGGCCGATTGCCGCAAACCATTCCTACCTCTTATGATCCACAGTGCCGTAAACGCCTACAGCTGTTTTATAAAGAGTTTCCTTAAGTTTACTCCACTTTTTCATTTACTGTGCAATTTTCTGATGTATCAGTGAAACAGTCTTCAAGTTGATGTTGAAACTCAAAGAACTTTTCAGGATCGTGAGTGTTAATAATATTAACCCTGGGGCTAGATTTGTGTTTAGCTGTGCAGATTCTCTTTGGTTTCAGTCTAACCATTGCAACAACCAAAGAATGATCCGTATCACAGTCAGCACTATGGTAACTTCGAGTTAATTATGTATGGTTCAAATGTTGTCTCCGTGTGATAATGAAGTCCAGCTGGTGCCAATGGCCTGATCTTGGATGTTTCTATGTGACCTTATGGCAGCTCTTTTGTTTTAAAAAAGGAGTTTGTAATACATAGGTCATTTCTGGTTCAATGCTTTAGCAGCTTTTGCACATTTTCATTCATGCGATCATTGTTGTATTTTCCAAGACACACTGGCCATGAACTAGAATCCTTGCCCACACGAGCATTGAAATCACCGAGCATATAGATGTAGTCAGATTTTGGAACTGCTTTGATCACGGAGTCTAACTCCTCATATAACAAATCCTTCACATCAGAAGAAGCGAGTGTCGGTGCATATGCAGTGATAATGGTGGCAAAACTACAAGAGGTTGCCAAGCGCAAGGATAATAGTCTTTCATTACCTCCAGCTAGAATATCAATCATTCCCAGTAGCGAATTCTTCACTGCCAAGCCCACACAATGTTGCCTTTTTCTGCCTGTCCTCTACCCTTCCAAAAAATTTGTAATTGTTTTTCCCCGAGTGACCCTTTCACAGCGCGGCGAGTCTCATGCATGCCAGCAATATAAATGCTAAGACGATTGAGTTCTGCATCAAACACAGTCGTTTTTCTTATTTCATCAAAGCTCGTTAAGTCAGTAGAAAATCCTGGACACATGGTTCTTACGTTCCAGGTTGCAAGCCGTAGCTTGAGGTTTCTATTTTTATTTTTGTTATTACCTGGTGCATTGGTTTTACAGCCTGCGATGAAAATTTTGACCTAGCCCCAAGCACCCATTGAAGCAGGGAGGATGTGGCCGATCAGCACCAAATTGGCCGGGGGCTGCCCAGCTTGAGGCGGGCGGCAGCTGATCAGTGACACCTGTAGGTGTCTCCCACCGTCAGAGGCAACTCGTGGCACCCCATGTCTATGCCAATTGACAAGGACTTATATTCCGTAACAGTTAACTCTCGCTTTGATTCCGAGATCGTTAAAGACCAGGGATGGAGTTATTGCCTCTCCATAGCACAAAGCCTGGGATAAAATATAGAGAAACCATGTGTTGACCATGCAGCATGATCCCTCTCTCGGCCTGTCTAATTCACTCCAGAGGAAAGGTAACACCTATACATCTGGAACAACACAATCTGCAGAAGCTGCTGGATCAGCAGAGCAATGCTCTACTGTGCGCCTGTCGAAGTTTCGATCCTAGACCAGCTGCTAACCACGGCTTAGGGCCTGGTCTGCCCTGCCATGATATTTTGTCTTTAGGTTGCATTTCCTCGCAACAGGATAAGGCTTGTACCCTCCCAATTGCTATCTTCCTCCCGAAGCCGTTGGCACAATGTGGGGTGTCGGGTTTGGTAAGCGCCGCCCAACATTCGGCGCTAACAGAAAGCAGGTAGTGCCTTCTACTGTCATACAGTAGCTCAGTCATATCTGACTAAGACCTGACTTATGATATAACGCTAATTATCATAATCAAAACCAAATACTATGCACACGATAAGATACAATAAAATGGTAGTTTGCTTATTTATTTATTTTTTTATTATTATTATTTATTTAGAGCAAGTCCAGATTATCACAATAACTGGCTAGCATAATTGTTGAATGGGCACCATATGTATACACAACACTGTTCAAACAACTTCTGAAGAAACCACGTAAACAAAAGGCACAAACAAAATTAAATTAAAGCATGGGACATAATGATTTAACATATTAAGGGACATTACCTAATCTAAAGATATTTCTAACATTTACATTTCTGGCATTTACTTTATTAATTTTTCGTTAATTTCATTTGAAATCAACCCTAACTACCATTTCCCGATATTTTAATTTATATATGTAAAAGAAAATTAAACAGCGTATTAACACATGTAATTATATTCTTTAGTTAATTTTTTGCACAATACATTTTGATAACCTGCTTTCCTGGCTGTTGTAGAATAATATATGCATAACTTTAGCATCCCATCACGGCAGAACGTGTCTTGGCTCATGATTATATTTTTGGCAAGCCTTTGAAAGGCCAAGTAATCTTCGGTTTGTTTATTTCTCGGCTTTTTTGGCTAAGATCAAAGTGTAGAATCTGCACTTCATCTGGCCAAGGTCAGCAGCAGAGCCGGTCGCTCAGAAAGTCGTGGCGTGCTGATGAGCGTAATCTAGCCTAGGAATCAACATACAGCTGAAAGATGCTGGTGTTGACCGCAATATCCTGAAACAGGATGGAAATGCGGAAAGGAATATATATATATATATATATATATATATATATATATATATATATATATATATATATATATATATATTCTTTCACTTATTTCAACCTCTAACATTTAATCCTCTGTTGTTAATTGATATAGGTAAGAAAAACTGTTGACCTGAACAAATGGCTTTCCATTCACATTAATTTTCAAAAATGGCTTGATGCTGTCAGTGTTGATAACCATTGTTTTTGATTACTTTATTTTCATATCCAGTCATGTTGATCGCCTAATGTTTACAATTAACTCCGCTATGGTTCAGTTAATAAAACAATCGTTAGTGTATCTTTTACTGCTTATTTCTACTCCACCAATATGAATTATGTGGTCTTCGTGGCAGCTAGGTTAATGCGCTTGCGCTGAAATTTCCAGTGCCTTGACGCAAGTTCAATCACTACACTGTTCATTGGGACTTGAAGATTGACTTCTCGTTCAGAAAACAATGGTAAACTTTAAAACAAGTTAATTTCTTATCCTTTACATGAAATTGCAGCCAACCTCAGCACACTTGGCTGCCGTGATGTCTTGCTAAATTACGTTTAGTAGTTTGCCATTGCTTTCTGAGCGGCCAGCTCAGTTATCCCGCAAGTCACCAGTGGGGGTAGAACAGCTTCCAGTTCTCGCACGCTACGAGACTCTGCGTGATAAACGGGATTACGGAGAAAGTGGTGTAACCCTTCGGCCAGAGAGACCGTCTTATATCATTTGCTTTTGTCAACCCGGCGCACACGACTAGACGGGTTGGCCGTTGAGTGTACGACTTCTCTCATACTGCTGCTCCTCATGGCGGTACAGGTGGTTCTGTATTCGGCAGTGGGTTATACACAAGGTCCGAAACTCGGTGCAGAGTGCGGGATAAAAAAAGGAACGCATGGTTTAAGGCGAGAGGGTCGACTTCATTGCAACATGTTTTATCCCATATGTCTTTCCGCAGAGCGGCCTGCCGCAAGCGTCGCACAAGGTATGAACTCCGTAGCTCCAGCGACGACTTCCATGACGTTATCAGTGGGAACGCTTGAAAGTTAAGCCTCACCACTTTTAATTTCTGACCATTTGTTTGTCATCATCAAGTGACATGTAGATAATCATGTTCGGACACGTTTCGCTGTCTCACACCATCACCAGAGTCGTGGATCAGCTTTGTGTTCTGGTCTCGGTTACGTCACGTGGTCTAACCATCCAGATATTTATCTCTCTGCGTTCCTGTTGTTCTTTCCACCATAATGCTGCAGGTTGTTACTAAATTGTCTAACTTTGTTTTTCTATTAATAACATGCCCAAGTAATCTTGCCTATCTATGTGTAATTTCTCTAATCAGTTTATGATTTTCATATTTTCCTTGCAGGACTTTCTCATTGTTTGTTTGGTTATTTTCTTTTTTTACCCCGTCCTTGATATTCTTTGCATTTCCTCAGAAATTGCATCTCCACGTCCAGATTATCATATCGACCGGCTGGCATAATTGTTGAGTGGCCACCGAATGTATACGAAATTCTGTTCAAACAAATTCTGAAGAAACCACGTAAACAAAAGGAACACGCAAAATTAAATTAAAGCATGGGATACAACAACTTAACATACCAAGGGACATTACCTATTCTAAAGATATTTCTAACATTTACATTTATAGCAATTACTTTATTAATTATTCGTTAATTTCACTTGCAAATAAACCCTTACTGCTATTCTTCAACATCTTTAGTTAATAGTTGTATGTTAAAGAAAAATAAACAGCGTATCAACACAAGTAAATATAATACGTAGTTACTTTTTTGCACAATACATTTTTATAATCGGCTTTCCTGGTTTTTATTTTTTTTTTTAGAATCATATATGCATACGCATTCTCCTTTTGAATACTAAGCCAACGCTTTTGAGAGGGACCAAGAATGATCTGGTCGGGGGCCGGGAGATCAAAAAAAAAAAACCTCACATAAGCATCACTTTAAATGTGGGCCCGGTGGACCACTGTGGGCAATAGCTCACAGTGGGACTAAGGGTCCACGCCAAAAACAGGGGGAAGCGGGGAACCAGCTTGTCTGGGATGACCGCCAAACCCAAAATTAAAAAAAAAAAAAACGCTTTTGAGAGAAGATTTCGTTTCTGTCGCATTTAAGACAAGTTTCCTTTTTGATTACGTTTTTGAGACGGGTTTTCGTTTCTTTCGTGTTCCGCGTTTTACGACGTGAGTGTTTTGTTGCCCCGCCACTTTGAAGTGATCAGCATACGTGAGTATAATATCTAACTAGATCATAAACCAAGAAAATAGAGTAATTAACAAGGAAGGTAAAATAAGCAAATTAAATAGAATATTCAATCTAGAGAAGTAAATAAAATAAATTAACATAAATAATAAATACATAATTAACGGGGACACTGCAAAGGTAAAACCAAATAAACACAATGATACAAACCCGAGCCAAATCTGCTGAGGCAGAAAAAAATAAAGGAAAACAAACTGAAAAAAATAAAGGAAAACAAACTGCCCCGACAAACAGCATTACGGAAACTGACAAGCAAACACAGGAGGAACAGGGAAGTCAAGTGGCGAATAAACAACCCGTTTTGGAGGCCAGTGGTACAGGCTGGTATTTCAAAGTAACCCAGATTGAGGGACAGCAGGTATCATTGACAAACCTCACCAGATACAAAGCCATCCAAATGATGGAAAATGTACTCGGCAGTAGAACCATACGTAACATAGCCAAACGATTGGACGGCGCAATAAGCATCCACACATACGACACAGACAGAACGAGACAACTAGCGGAGGAAATCACAAGGGGCAAACAACCAGCGATCAGATCACTCCCAAACGACGTCAAAGTCAGCATCGAAACTGCACAGCCGTGCACCACCATTGTAGTCAAAGGGATCAGTCCAACGATTGATATCAAAAACATGAAGGAAGACATCAAGAATGAAAACAAGAATGTGGAAGCGACGCACTGTGAGAGGATAAATACAAAAAGAGGTGAAGCTACATCAGTGGTAAAGATGGTGATCACTGGCACAATGATGCCAGAACGAATAAAATATCTAGGGAAAGACAGATACTTTGAGAAACATATACCACCGATTAAGCAATGTTCGAAGTGCCAAAGGATAGGGCATACAGCATCATTTTGCAGGGAGAAAAAGCCCATCTGCAGATACTGCAGTAAAAATCATTGGTACAGGGAATGTCAAGACGCCAAGAGAGACAGTAACTACAAAGAAATAAACCCGGCGAGACACTGTGCCAATTGTAAGGGAAATCCACAGTGCACGATCTAAGGGATGCCCAACATTTAAAACGTCAGAAACGGCATGGAGAGAGGCTATACTTACTCAAACACCAATGAGAGTTGCCAGATGGCGTATAGAGAACGCAGACAAAGGAATTGATACAAATTCGGAAGTGAGAATACTCAGATCAGAAGTATCCAACATACGGAATAAAATGGCCGATAAACAAATGGAGAAGGGCGGACCACAGGAAGACACAGAGGGGAGTGAAAACAAGGAATTAAAACAAGCAATTGAGGACATGCATAAACGTCTGGCAACCATAAGAAAGGATCTGGAAGCGGAGAGATTACACACAAGAGGAATGGCTAAGGAACTGGAGACCACCAAAAAAGAATTGAAAAAAACAGAAAGAAGAAAACAAAACAATCAGGAAAAAGTTAAAAGAACTGGACCAGAAGATGGACACTACCAAACGAGAAGTGACTGACAACACAACAAACATAGAAAAATGAACAAGACGCAAAAAAGACACAATGAGATAATAACAACGTCATTATCGGATTTCGGGGAGTGGATGAGAGAGATGAGGGGAGACATAGATTTAATCAAAGAATCCATAGCTCTACGACCGAGCAAAGACCAGATGACTGACATACTCCGGAATATATGCAAAAGAGCGACAGACGGCCGGTTATCGATGGAGGAACTCCCCGAAATACTGGCAGAGGCGATGAACGAAACAAGCGAGGAGGACAGTGATGTTGAATAACTAAGGAAAGACCCTTAGGAAACGGAGAAGAGATGCAAAGGGTCATACACTAGAAAGGGAATAGAAAAAGATACCAAACACTCTATAAAGGAAGAACATACAAATATATATACTACCAAATTAAACTCTTACAAACTAGACAGATAGACACATAACATCTACCCAAATAAAACAAAACAATTAAACTAAATAAATAAATAAGCCACCTAATAGATCTGATAAATAATTACCACAAAAGAGTTAAATAAATAATCAACCCAGGCAAATAAATAAAGGAAGAAAATCGCGGATAAAATAAACCACAGATAATAGATGCTCATAAACAAAAACAAAAACGATGAGAATCAGGAAGGCAGCGAATATCTAGGCAGGAAATCAACAGACCACCATGAGTGGAAATAGAAAAAGATACCAAACACTCCATAAAGGAAGAACACACAAATATATTTAATACCAAATTAAACTCTTACCAACAAGACAGCTAGACACATAACATCTACCCAAATAAAACAAACAAATAAATAAATAAATATACCACCTAAGAGATCTGATAAATAATTACCACTAAAGAATTAAATATATAATTAAATAAATAATCAACCCAGGCAAATAAATAAAGGAATAAAGTCGCGGATAAAATAGAAAACCTTACAATAGATGCTCACAAATAAAAACAAAAACGATGAGAATCAGTAGGGCAGCGAAAATCTAGGCAGGAAATCAGCAGACCACCATGAATGTCTGCACCCGATGAATGTCACAACTAGGCAGGAAATCAGCAGACCACCATGAATGTCTGCACCCGATGAATGTCACAACTAGGCAGGGAAATCAGCAGACCACCATGAATGTCTGCACCCGATGAATGTCACAACTAGGCAGGAAATCAGCAGACCACCATGAATGTCTGCACCCGATGAATGTCACAACTAGGCAGGAAATCAGCAGACCACCATGAATGTCTGCACCCGATGAATGTCACAACTAGGCAGGAAATCAGCAGACCACCATGAATGTCTGCACCCGATGAATGTCACAACTAGGCAGGAAATCAGCAGACCACCATGAATGTCTGCACCCGATGAATGTCACAACTAGGCAGGAAATCAGCAGACCACCATGAATGTCTGCACCCGATTAATGTCACAACTAGGCAGGAAATCAGCAGACCACCATGAATGTCTGCACCCGATGAATGTCACAACTAGGCAGGAAATCAGCAGACCACCATGAATGTCTGCACCCGATTAATGTCACAACTAGGCAGGAAAATCAGCAGACCACCATGAATGTCTGCACCCGATGAATGTCACAACTAGGCAGGAAATCAGCAGACCATCATGAATGTCTGCACCCGATGAATGTCACAACTAGGCAGGAAATCAGCAGACCACCATGAATGTCTGCACCCGATGAATGTCACAACTAGGCAGGAAATCAGCAGACCACCATGAATGTCTGCACCCGATGAATGTCACAACTAGGCAGGAAATCAGCAGACCACCATGAATGTCTGCACCCAATGAATGTCACAACTAGGCAGGAAATCAGCAGACCACCATGAATGTCTGCACCCGATGATTGTTGGTTTGTACCTTTACTGTCCACGTTTTGTGTACCTAAATTCTGTTTTTTTTTCGGACATCCACCTTTTTCCATTGTGGTGGATGTCCGGGGTGCCCTGAAAGGGACAGTGGACTGCGGCGTGATCTGGACGGGATGTGTGTGGTTTGGCTCCACCCTGGAGGACCCGGAAGGAGGGAGACGAGATGAGCGATCCCTCATGGTGGCAATAGCACTATCACGGGCGGGAACGAGAGAGACTAGGAAAAGATCAGCACCGATATGTTGAGTTTGCATATGAGATTATCAACAGGAATGGGTTGACGACGGCCTGGACAAACGAACCAAGGAACGGACCTAGGCATAATAAAATTAAAAAAAAAAAAAAAACGGACTTGCCGGGCAACCGGACCCCTCACCCAACGTCACAGACATCGTCTGCGCACAACATAAGTCAGATTGTACTGGCACATAAATATAGTAATAATTGTCTGCACAACATAAGTCAGATTTTACTGGCACATAAATATAGTAATAATCTACGCACCATGAACCACCGCTATTATAACCGATGCCGTACGGGCTGGTTGAAACAAGGTGGAACGTTTTTTTTTTTTCCAAATTGGACGGACGGACGGACGGACGGAGTATGTCACTCCTGGGTAATAAACTCTAGTAATATTTTTGGCAGGCCGTTGAAAGGCCAAACATTCTTCTAGTATGATCAAAGTGTAGTATTATGTCAGAGCCACATGCAGAGGTGGTCAATCCGAGTGACAGCACAGGGACGTGATATATATAAAACATAAGTATTTATACACGGACATATGTAATCCATGTTTAAAACCCACTGCTGAGCAAGTTCACAGCTGGTCTGCAGTCGTCAGACGCCGCCACATCCTTACCCCTATCCGCCCTTCGACGAGCACCTCGCGTCCATTAGGTTCCTCACACTTCCAGGGGGAGGGTGCTCCCTTGTGTCCGTCTCCTGCCGTGAGCTCACATCCTGATTTCCGGCTGGCAGAAGCTTTATTCGCTGGTGGCGGTTATCCCACAATAAACTTGTGGACGTGTTATGAGAAAGGGAGCGCTGCAGTATGTCGTCACAACGGTAAAGTTGGAGCAGAAGAGAGGAACGGGGAGTGGAACGAATGAATAAACAAACTTTATTTTCGAAGGGTTGAGAATTGGGCAGGCAGGCCGGACTAAAGAGAAACGATGCTGGGCGGTCTGGCATCTTGTCATGGAGGAATATCAACACCAGGTTGCTGATACAGCTCGCTACTCTTTGAACTCAAGCGTGGTCCATAAACACTACTTTTAGTATCACTGGACATAATGTTACGCATGGATTCATTCATCTCGTGCCATGCCGATAATTGTGGGCGGGCATGTTTCGCCATCTCACACGATCAACAGAGTAGTGGATCAGCTCAGTGTTCATGTAATGTTCATGTGACTATATCACAGGGCCTCGCCATCCAGGTATTTATTTCTCTGCCTTCTCCTTGTTCTCTTCCCCTCGATCTTGCCAGTTGTTACCGAGTTATTTCTTCTCATAACGGGAACAAATATTTTGTACATTCTATATTGTTCTTCTAATCAGTTAGCGATTTTCATTCATTTCTTTTAGGACTTGGTCATTGGCTTTTCTGTCTGCCCCTGGAATTCTTTGCATTTTCCTCAGAAACTACATCTCCATTGCTATCAGATGTTTTCCAGCTTTTCTGCTTACTGTACACGACCACATCCATATAAGTGTATACCATGTATGTTGCAGTTCAACACTCTTTTTCTCATTGCAGATT
Source organism: Cepaea nemoralis (assembly GCA_014155875.1). NCBI lineage: Eukaryota > Metazoa > Mollusca > Gastropoda > Stylommatophora > Helicidae > Cepaea > Cepaea nemoralis. The sequence continues at coordinate 1,131,878 of JACEFZ010000517.1, read as the reverse complement.
GACATCTTGTTATTTGTCAGTATGTTTTCCAACATGCAAAAGGTAAAAGACTGCTACTATTAACACTGATTATTGTCAACGTCTCACATACACAGGCATTCTTAAACTCTTCACATGCACTCAAGAAAAGTATCAGTCGTACACGTGGTTTTACTATTTATTCAGGAGAACCTGATTAGCGTTACAATGTGCACACAAGGCGTTTAAATCATCATATACATAGTGCTGTTAACAAACAATAATAGCACTCGGGTAATCACACACAAGCACTGCACTCAAACAATAGCTAACGTCAGATATGGCAAAGCCAGCTAGCACTCCCGCAAATATAATACACTCGCTCCAGAAACACAAACATCCTTCCCCTAAGCAGTCGAGTCTCCGTCTGTCCTCTCCTCATGCTGACCGGTTAATCGCTTAGTACTGGACCCCGCTTTCCTCAAGATAATAGTGCTGTCTCAACAGTCACGTCGTACTGCTGTCCGTCCGTGTTACGTCGGGTCGTATCGTGCAATGCTGTCTAGTCAATTCAGGACAGAGTCCCGTGGACTTGTGTCCCCTTTCATAACTGGGTTGTGTCCTGTCTATGTCCTGTCTATGACATCTCAGTGTCCCTGCATGTGCCCTGTCTCTATTAACTTTATTGTTCTGTAGATGTCCCGTCTTATGACATCTCTACGTCCTTATCTATGTCCTGTCTACCATATATCTCTAGTCCTGTAGATGTCCTGTCGCTGACATCACTGACTCCCTGCCTATGTTCTGTCTCTAATATGTCCCTTGTCCTCTGCATGTCCTGTCAATATTCCCCAACACTCTGACATCCTCCCCTGCTCCCCCAGTATTGTGTCACTAAATTGCACTTAAGAACTGTGACACAATGTTGTGTATAAATATAAAATTAGTCTGACTAATTTGTCAGTGGGTTATGGGAATCCGTCAGTGACTCTGTTTGGGTACAACCGTGATTTATAAGAGTATGATACACTGTTGAAGCATCTACCCACTGGTTTATCATCAGCTTAACAATCTTGACATGTTGCCAAGAGTCAATTACTCTCTGTGACATATTCACCTATCCATCATTTTACAGCGCGTCAACGTTACACAGCAACCCAGAGGTTATCAAAACAATTACAGCACCGTAGAACATCGAACTCACTAAGCGATACTAATGACAGACAGATGCCAGGATAAGAATAGAAAAAGTTAGCGTCAACAGAATAGAATGTGACTGGTAGAGAGACATCACGTGGATATAGCGTCCCCCAGCTCGGGCGCCGCTTTAATAAAACCGCGCACTTCTATGACTTCAGAGCGAGCGAGCAGTCGCCAAAGCTATGTGTTGTCCAACGTTCAAACTTTTACAACGGGCAGTTTGATCTAGTCTGAGGTAAGCGTGTGATTCTCAGATCTAAGTGGTACCAAGATGTATAACGTAAGGTATCCAGTGTTGTGCTTCCAATGAATTGTATTTTTGATAAAATAAATCTCTGAAAATGTGAAAAACTGCCGATCGCAACTTCAATACTGGCGCCACTTCCCCGGCGAAACCGACATCTTATAATTCTCAAAACTGCAAAACTCTGACTTTCTACACTACATCTAACAACTTCACTGTGTGCATATGACTATAATCTATCACAGAATAATGTACGAGATGAAATTTCCAATGCACTCAAATGCTTTTCATCAAAAACTTCTAGGAAAACGTTTCTGCAGAGATAGACAGCTGGTGCAAACGAAACCCTACCTCGCTTTAAAAATGTACTTAATTCTGTCTATTTTGCAATCTAAAGAACTGAAACAGGAATTATACTCTTCCTTTTCTCTTTACGAATTGAAAACAAATAGTATTTGATAGAAATTAGTTTATTAATGTGTCAGATTTTATTTAGACAACGCACTACATCAACTGCATTGCTTAAAATAGGTTTACGTTCACAAACGACATTTGTGATAGCCGACCTACTTAATCTGCTCAGACTAAAGGGTGAAAATTACCTTGGTCTATAGCCAACTGTGTCGCCAACAGAATGGACATGATATGCACTGGTAAAAGATGTAGGAGAAGTATAAGTAGACAGAGAGGAGGAGAGTAATTAGGGAAAAATACTTTAAGTAATAATTTTTTTCTAATATATTGTGTCCATGACCTTGTATAGATTACATTTTGTAACAAATAGACATCAGAAATTCTGTATGTTGGACATGAACCACAATAAAAGCACACTAGATGAGTTAAACTCATATTAACTGATGTAGATGTGAGGACAATTAGTACAAGCTATGGAACCCCACACAACAGAAGTTAACTCAACACAATACACTTCACACCACACAACTCCACACCACAACAGCAGGAACAAGGAAATGATTTAGAATAGGAAGTAGTTGCCTTGGAAAGTACAGATAAACAATTATATACACAATGTAGAACAAATAGAGTAATGTGGATGTTTAAATGTTTGCCATTTATACAAATGCATCTCATACTTGTGTTGATCTTTCCTGTCAGCTGGATTACCATGATTCAGGGAACATCACATTATCACTCTTATCTGTGTCTGACTGTACACTACTCACTGAACTACAGGTCCACTGAGGAAATGCATACAGCAGGTACCAGACAACAGAAGCTGCATCCAGTGTAATAATCTCTGACCCACCCCAAAGTAACACAACAATACTTCTTCTGATCTTATCATTTTTGTTTTGGTATGTTGTGTTCACACTATGAACATGCTGTAAAGGATTATACATACCTGTATGAATTTTAAACAGTGATGTCTTGGTGCCACACCTAACCAATAAGGAGGGAAGAGGAGTGAATGAGATGATCAACACCTGTGATGGCAGATGACTCCAGCCTTAAGCAGAGAATAAGTCTTCAGTGAAGCTAAACTGGCCCAACCTGAAGTGGATCCATCAGACCATGGACCCAGACTTATCCACATCTCATCACACCAGGTTTTCTTATCACTCACACAAACTTCACCCTCTCAGGAAATGATTTTCTTGATTTATTGTTGGATGTAGAACTTCTTAACTATAACACATTTGGTAGTTAAAACATCTCACTATACAATGAATGTTATTATTTATTGACTGACTATACTTGGTCCTATGAAAGTTTTTTTTCTATTTCATTCTGTAAATGTCAACAGCTGATGAAAAAAAGAAGAAAATGTCAAATAGGCCAAAAGACACTGGCACAGTCAATAAATTTGTTTAAATGTGAAAATCTCTTCCATTTAATTTGTCATTCCAAACTATCTGTGGGAAAATCTCTATCTTGTGTGTAGAACATGTCTCAATGCTCCCTTGTGTTTGTTGAATGGTTAATTAACAAATACACATTCACATAAGATAAATTCTTAGTTGGAGAGAGAGAACAGGAGACTCTTCATCTTTAACTGTTCCAAATCCATGTTATATTGCACCTGATTCTTATTGAGAAAGTCTTTTCAGACAATTTCTTAAGATGGAAGAAGGGGGTTCGTGAGCTATACCATTAAATACCAGGTGGAAAGATAGGGGACAAACCTAGTGATTACTTTTTCTATTAAAAGAGGACCACACACCCTTAGACAAATAACCAAATCCGAGTCTGTAAATCTTTCAAGGGTCGTATTCTTGATCTATTTACATATAAGAAGAGGATGGGGCCCAGCTACCTTTAACAGAGATGGGTCATGCACTTAGTGATTGCCAGTCCCTTCAAAATATACGACATATATTGGATGCCCGTCCCGGACTTTGAAACCCAGCAGACAGTTTAGATAACTATTATCCCTAGATGATAAACCCTGGGAATAGATAGATATCTGACGAGGGATTCTAAAGTATAGTAGATCAGTGACACTAGATGTGAACAGTATTCATGTGTGAATTGGTGACATTGTACTTGTTTTGAACAATTATAGAAATTGTTACACAGATTTAGATTTCCAACTTTGTCATGTTTACATATGTTGAATAGACATCATGTGGGGTACTGATTGACTTCCATATGATATGATTGACAATTATAGAGGTTGTTAAAACAAATTAGATTTTAACTTTGTCACTTCACATATGATAAATGAACATCATGTGGGGTACTGATTGACCTCCATATGATATGAATGACAATTATAGATAGAATATAGCAAGTGACTGATCATTTCTTCTGAAAAAGGAGGGCCATCTTTCAAATAGGTATATATTTCAGAAAAAGGTGTTCCAGAGGAAATAGAGTGAGAATTTACCATCTACAACATTATTCTCTTTCGAGAAGATGTCTTTCTATAGAGGAATTTGGACTTAGAGAATTTCATCACCGACTGGGAAAAATTTTTCTCCATAGGGAAATCTCTATCAAAATTTCGAATTCTTTTGGGAAGAGTGCAATCATTCTGGGTACTTCTTTGCTTCTGTCTTTAGCTTGAGGAGCATTGGCAGAAAGACAAGAATTTAAGTTGCAACTATTTCTTAGGTCAGATTCTCGTGGTGTATAAGAGCTATTTTACTTGGGTCAGCGGACATTAGTTAGTTTTGCTTGTTAATATTGTGCATGTTATGCTGTATAATTTCAGATCCGGGAAGTGACAGGCTTACCCAGACCTGAGCAAAACTGCACAGTATTATTTTTTTTACAAAAAAAGATAGGGTAAACAAAAGTATAGCATGGCCGAGGCTGCTAAGTCCGTGCCAGGACAGTAGAAATATGCAAGCTATGCAATTTAGACGGCCCTGAGCTGGCTAAATTTGTATCAGATGAATTCGACAGGAGGGAGAAACTGCAGGCTGAAATAGCTGAGAAGGAGAGGAAGTTGCAGGCTGAAATAGCTGAGAAGGAGAGTAAGTTGCAGGCTGAAATCGCTGAAAAGGAGAAGCAACGCCTACAATCATATGAATTAGAACAACAGAAACTTCAAGCTGAAATAGCTGAGAAGGAGAGTAAGTTGCAGGCTGAAATCGCTGAAAAGGAGAAGCAACGCCTACAATCATATGAATTAGAACAACAGAAACTTCAAGCTGAAATCGCTGAAAAGGAGAAACAACGCCTACAAGCTTATGAGTTAGAAAAAAGGAAACATGAAGATGAAATAAGGGATAGGGAACGAGAACGTCAACATCAACTGGAGTTGAAGAGAATGGAGACTGATCTGGAGATCCGAAGACTAGAGGGAGGGATTCCCCCCACCCCCTCAAACTCACTAGGTTTTCCAGTGACAGAACAACATTCCAACGTCTCGTACCAAAGTTCCGGAGCGATGTCATTTCCACTAGAACCATTTAATGAACAGACGGACAATGTCGAGGCTTTTTTATCACGTTTCGAACTTATGTGCGTCAGTTGTGGTCTAGAACAGGAAAAAATGGGCGACGAAACTATTGCAAGCTTTAAGGTCTACCTCGTATGACGTGTTCTCTAGACTCACTCGAGAAGAACAACAGGATTACGAAACACTCAAAAAGGCACTCTTGAGCCGATTCGAAGTGGACGGGGACTCTTACAAAGTTCGATTCAAAAACCGCAAGGAAAGAACCGGGCGAAAGTTATGCGCAATTAGTTGAAAGGCTGAAATCTTATGTTTAACGATGGGCAAGTCTAGGTAGGTTTGATGAGAGTTTCGAAGGGCTCCGAGAGATGATCATCATAGATCAGCTAAAAGGAAAGATGTCGAAGGAAATGAAAGCATTCTTAACCCAGAACGGAGCTGACCGACTAGAAAGCATCATCATCCTAGCCGAGAGATTTGAGAAATCTCAGAAGGAAATCGGAGGTAAGGGACGTTCGGCCAACATTCCCCCTCAGGATAAAACTTCAAAAGCAAAGGAAGGTGATGGCAACTTAGGCACCAAGAATACTGGGAAAACCAAAAACATCCCTCAGAACACAGCCCAAACAACAGCGAAGGAGGAAAAATTATTCTGCACTAATTGTAAAATTAAAGGACACACATTGAAGAATTGTAGGAAGAAGCCACCTCCACACACAGCTGCTTGTTTGGCCAGCCGAAGAGAGAAAGGAGTGAACACTGATGAAACGTCCAACCAGACACCTCATAAAGACACCGCATCTCATCTTCCGGTTGTCGAGTCCATATTGCTGAATGGATTCAAGACCACCTGTCTCTATGATACCGGGTTATCGTACGACTGTGTTGTATCATCATCCTTAGTTCACCCGGAACAGATGACAGAGGAGATCGTCGAATTACAGGGACCGCTGAAGAGCTCTACAACTATGTCTCTTCCGGTGGCAAAGGTGAGCATAGCATCTCGTTATGTCACTGGGACAATCAAGGCTGCAGTCTTAGAAGATCCTATATATCCCGTAATTCTTGGCTGTAGATTGCCACATAACGGAACACGCGCCACCAAGTATAAAGAAGAGACCTTACTGGATTTTCCCAGACAGTCACAAAACTGGACGACAAATATGAGAAACCAAGGAAAGGAAATCAACGTCATTGGACGGCAACGGGAGACGCTGTGAATTGTGGATTCGAAAGGATGTGTTTCTAAAAGGCTCCGTGTGAAGGTGACACCTGGAGGCGGTAATTTCGTGATGAAGCAGCTGGGAGTCCGGAGAGGAATGTATTAAAGACAACACAACAGTAGAAAGACCGGGTGCAGATACCTAGACTTTTATTTAATCAGTTGAACTGAGGATTTGGATAATTAAGCCTCAAGGGCAGCGAGCTGGACTCGGAGCTCGTAAGTAGATGTTATTTAAGTGAGCGCCGATCCTGCGTATAGGGATCAACTCACGTTTCTACAAGAGTTATATCTTTTGTCCTGCGGCGGAATAAAAGTACGTCTTTCGCTTGCTCGATTTGAGTCTGCCATATATTCATGATCCTGTTGGTAAGATAGAACATGTTTTGTTGTTCTGATCTGTTCTTGACGAGTTCAATTTAAGTTGCTTTAAGTGTACGGTCCCGTGGGATTTAGAGGACAGGCACTTTAAGACACGTGGGGGTCGTCTCTGGACTGTTTGTTTGTCAACACAGATTCCCCGCCAATTTCCATAGCTGAACATAAAAGAAATTACGCGCCAGCGGCACATTCCACACCGTGCTATACAGAATGAAAGAACGCACGAAAACTCCACGTAACAAAAATGGTGAAGATCAGGAAGTATTTCAAGTAAGTTGAAGATCTTAGACGTTACAAAGTTTACAACAGTAAGTGAAAGTGTATATATTATAAGAACGGTACAATGAGAATTACCATATCAGGACGTAAGAACAACATTACATAGAAGAAGTGCAGTAGAAATATAATAGTCGCACCAGACGCGAGAAACTGCACGATATGAAACAAGCCACAGCGCTATATTATATGTATAACAACTGACATTTGGAAAGATCACAGCATATTTAAGAACATTATTGTGTTTTGAAAGAATGTACGGGTATGACTACAGTGCTACTTAAGAAAGGAAGATAGTACATAGATATGAAATGCCTGAAACATTCGACACCATGGTCGATATGGAAAGGAATTATGTCGATGTGAGTAGGCAGTGAGAGCTGAAGAAACACTGCGCTGCCACAATTCTACACCACAGTAACCTATTAGACTATAGCACAACGATTGACAATTTGTATTCAAGAATCTATGATCGATTAGAAATGCGCGAAAGTGGTGCATTATGTGGAGCAATTTGCTGAATCTATGAAGTTCATTACAGGCTCAGATATTTGTCACAATTTTATCAGATTTATCGGTGGACTGATACACACATGATGGGGTGTACTGCCGACGCACAGTTATAGTTACGCTGTTGGAAAGACATTCGCTAATTCTGTGAACATTACAGAAAGTTTTGACTTGTTGGTTCAGAACGCCAAAGCATTGAACTACCTACATTTGTGGGACATAGTACATCATACGTTCATTATATCTACTGCTGACACTACTTCATGTCTGAATTATCGGCGCATAAGTGAGTTAGTACATATTACGACATTTTATATGCACACTTCGTCATGTGTCAAGATGGATAGCACGTGCACCACGGACACTCGTCTCCACCATAATTGACAAGGAAGATGTTGCGTTATTTGGACGTTGCACATATATGAACATATTTACAACTGGACGTTACATACATCAACGCATAAGGACAACCAGGTCAGTGTACCCATATTTATTACGTCATTGAGGACATTACATTAGTCACATACCGGACACTTCATCACACGTCAGGACGACACGCACACGTACACTATGACATATTATTGTTGAAATTGTCGAGGATTTCTCTACCATCGAGCAAGTCAACGCGGTCAATCGGGACCGAACACGAACTCCTCACGTCGACATTTATGAACTGAATTTACGAACGTACTCTAATACGCTGACGCCAGGACATACGAACACTGTCACACGGATCGATAACAAGACTACACTATCGTTTATCATCGTGATAACGGGCACACAACCTGTTCACTCATTGGACCTTACTTACCAGAAGTCGGATCACGTCATTCAACTGTACTTACTTCACTGTGGACATCATTCACTCAAGTACCTACAGCGCACATTCAGCATAAAGTATCAATACTAAGGCTGAAATGAACTCAAGTTTCGTCGATATACCACAGCCGACTACGTGTTCTTATGAGTCGGTGACGGACCACGTCGGTTCAGGTACCAGTACAAGTTAATTGTACTATCATCTAAAGGCAGGAGCAACAATCGTTACACAACTCCTCACATATTTTCATGCAGCCAGGATACCACTAATCGATTGCCAATTACGGATCAGTATAGTTTGGAACTTATCAACACGTAATTGAGAGTCTCAAATTATATCAATTCTCGAGCGATTCAAATATTACTCTAAGTTCGGGAGATGCACTAAAGGCCAGTAGCAATTGTATTGTTGATGTATTATGGCATTGATCCTGGTAATAAGGCGCTATTTATCAATTTTTGTTTTGTGCTGATCTTGCGGGCGTCACCACAATACTATTGTCTTGTCATAACTGTAGTAGTATAGTATGTGCGTTACCCGTTAAAATGTGGATACAAAAAAATTTGTTATTGTTTGTAAACAGTAATATGTATTCGCGTCACTCGTCATTCGTCTTTGATGATTGTTAGTTGTCTTGCGTTACATATATATATTGTATATTGAATATATTTCTTCATATTTATTTTTTCTAGTATATTTATTTAGTTTATTATAGAGATATTTGATTGATTTTTTTTGTGGTGTTCAAGTTGACACTACAAATTTATTTGAGTTGTATTTGCTCAAGTGTGATATAACATTTACGGTACTATCCGAATGATAGTGATCTGAGACAATATTACAATTTTGTCGATTCTTTTCTTCTCTTGCCTACGACCATATTTATTTCACCCAGATAGCTCATTTTACAGGTAGGACATTAGGACAAGATGTCGACACTACAACATTTCATTGAATTAGGTGAAAGGACTGGGTTAACTGGTTCTGACCTTAGGGATTGGGCAAAGCATGAGCTCAATGAACAACAAAAACGTGACAAAGAAACTAGACAACTCCAGCTTACAGCAGAGAAGGAAACTAGACAACTTCAGCTTACAGCAGAGAAGGAAGCTAGACAACTGGAAAAAGAGGAAAGACAACTACAAGCTACGCGTGAAAAGGAAGAAAGACAACTTCAACATACACGTGAGAAGGAGGAGAGAGAATTAAAGGAAAAAGAGATGGCTTTGGAACGCGAACGAATGGAGGCTAGAGAAAGAGAATTAAATGTGGAACGCGAAAAGATTGCAGCGGAAAAAGAGAAGTTAGTTATGGAAATGCAATTTAAAGAGAAACAATTGGCAATTGAGAGGGAGATATTTTGGAAAGACATGGATAAGAAGTTTGGTGTGACTGAGATAAACCTTAGGAATTTGGCAAAGGAAAGAGTTGAACGATTAGAAATGTTGATAGAAGAGAAAAGAAGGAAACAACTACAAAACATTTATGAAACGAATACCAAAGAGGTAATTCAAAAAGTAATCGTCATTCGCAAACCTGATGAGACACTCACAAGTATAAGTACCCAAAGTGAAGTGACACAAGAAGAAAAAGATAAAGAAGAAGATAACACACAAATAGAACAGATTACACCAACTGTTAACGAAAACGAGATAACACAAATGTGTGATAACGCAACAGAAAGGAGTGGTGTTTACATCGATAATAAAGAAATAAACAAACATTCTTCATCAAATGATTCTACATCCGAGAACATAAATCAAAAACAAAACAAACGAGATTGTTTGTCTGTAAATGACATATTGTTGAAACATTCAAAAGTTACACGCACTGATGATTACTTGTCGTACTTCTGGTACACATTTAACAAACATACGGCATTGCAGCGTATGCATTACAGAAGATATGCAAGACTGAAAACAATAACATTGTTCCAATCAACAAATTTACAATGTGCAAATATTGGCATGAGTGCAGATGAGAGATTTTACAGGTTTGAAACAAAGAAAGAGAGAACGAAATAGAATGAAAGGAAGAATAAAAGAAAAATAAAATGGGATGAAAGTGTTAGGTTCATATTCACACAGAATACATTACAGACACATTAGGGTCTTAGGTCTTATTACTTAATTATGGCATGTCGCACTGATATAAATATATACTTTTTTGAGATGTTCATACTATCTAATGTCTCTACAATCAGTTGGATAATATTTCGGTTCGCTATTCTTCGGATAATTGTTCATAACTATATATTTATTAGAGAACTTAATAAATTATTTGGTTTAAATATTTATTTTTGTTGAATCAGAATATTATATTATATTGCTGATTTAGTTTCTTAGAAGTCCTGAATAGTTGCAATATCTCATTCTTCACAAGTCTATATCTATATTGAAGATCTACAAGATTTTATTTGGTCAATCACATTCTGTGAGACATTCTCAGTCGATTATAGTTATAGAAGGGCAGTTCTTTGTTATAAGTTAAGTAGTTATATATATTAATGTTCTGTTCTTTCATAAGTTATTAAGAAATTCGATAAAGATATATTCAGATAGTGCCGAATTGAGGGAACAATGCTATAAGAATCAACTAAATATTTATTATTACAAATAGAATTTAGTCAATTAGGTACATATGTTACCGATTTTCCATTGACAGCGTGAGTGAAGGCAATACGCGGAATAAGAACTTCACAAGAGACGCATGATTGTGCATTCAATGGCTAAGCCAAGTATTTTGTTTTGTATTGTCACACTAACTGTGAACGGTATATGATTGTGTTATTAATAGTTATTCATTAGTTGATTGTTAAATTATTAAGAAGTAATTGCAGATTGGTATTAATATAAATATTGAATTCGATGATATTAATTATTTACTTGCATTAACAATGTTGTTGGATTAATTAATATTATAGTAGATGGATTAAGCTGCACAGAAGGAGCAAAAGAATAGATACAATCAAGCGACATTCTTAAGATATCCACAGGAAAAGGATCAATAGATTCTCAAGGCGGAAAGCGTATAAGTCACCCTACCCATGGAGATAAATTTCAGGAAAAGGAAAAGATGTATGGTACCAAACAAGGACAACAAGGGTCAACTACAACAAAAATGGTTACATGGAACACCTCATTATTACCCTCGTCCTAAACTCATGGTAAAACCTAGAGTTAGGACACACTTGTCTATTATGACAAGGTAGGGACTAATATGTTATTAGTTGGTCTGATTGCCCATAATCAGCCACACGACGTCCAACGGAGGGTTTGGACAGGTGGGCGTGCCCGTTATGTAGCTTTATTTTTTTTTAGGGTAGATAAGGGGGTAAAACCAAGTACTATTCAGTTGTGGTTAAAATTGTTGTGGTAGTCGTACAGATATACAGATATAAAGAAAAAAATTATAAATAATTTTTTTTATCTGGGAGGGGGCATTATGCCACATAACGGAACACGCGCCACCAAGGATAAAGAAGAGACCTTACTGGATTTTCCCAGACAGTACACAAAACTGGACGACAAATATGAGAAACCAAGGAAAGGAAAACAACGTCATTGGACGGCAACGGGAGACGCTGTGAATTGTGGATTCGAAAGGATGTGTTTCTAAAAGGCTCCGTGTGAAGGTGACACCTGGAGGCGGTAATTTCGTGATGAAGCAGCTGGGAGTCCGGAGAGGAATGTATTAAAGACAACACAACAGTAGAAAGACCGGGTGCAGATACCTAGACTTTTATTTAATCAGTTGAACTGAGGATTTGGATAATTAAGCCTCAAGGGCAGCGAGCTGGACTCGGAGCTCGTAAGTAGATGTTATTTAAGTGAGCGCCGATCCTGCGTATAGGGATCAACTCACGTTTCTACAAGAGTTATATCTTTTGTCCTGCGGCGGAATAAAAGTACGTCTTTCGCTTGCTCGATTTGAGTCTGCCATATATTCATGATCCTGTTGGTAAGATAGAACATGTTTTGTTGTTCTGATCTGTTCTTGACGAGTTCAATTTGAGTTGCTTTAAGTGTACGGTCCCGTGGGATTTAGAGGACAGGCACTTTAAGACATAGATTTATAATTCTAGGAGAACCTGTTCAACCTGTGGCGATGTCGACGATGACAACTCGATCCCAGACGAAAAAGACTCCGGAAACAACTACGCCAATCCCTCGAAAGGAGGAACTGAAGAGGGCACAAGAAGCCGATAGCACCTTGGATCCCTGCTACAGGAAACTGCCTAAATCACATTTTCCTCCATGTAAAGGTGATCTGTTTATGAAGTCAGCACTTCTATACATGAAAGCAGGGAGAGCTGGACAAGAGTTCAACCAACTTGTTGTACCAACTCCACACAGGGCTCAGATTCTTGAAATGGGCCACAGTCTACCCTTTAGTGGGCATATGGGTATCAACGCCACTACACAGCGCATTGCAACTCACTGCTTTTGGCCAGGGATGAACGCAGACATACAACGGATTGTAAAATCATGCCCACAGTGTCAGAAAGTATCACCAAAACACCGGACACCACCGGCAATGTTGGGTGATCTGCCCATAACAGGAATACCGTTCGAGAAGGTAGCTGTAGACATAATCGGAACCCTCTCCGCAACGAAGAGGCGAAATCGATTCATATTAACGCTTGTGGACACAACGACCATGTGGGCCGAAGCGGTTCCTATGCCAAGCTGTGACTCCAAACACTTTGCTGAAGCATTATTAGGAATATTCACACGTCTAGGATTCCCCCAAAGAATCTTGACGGACAACGGTTCACAGTTTCGTGGTAAACTTATGGAGGAGACATTTAGACTTTTTCATTCACGCCATATCTTTAGTTCACCATATTACCCGCAATCCAATGGACTTGTGGAGCGGCGGAACGGGACCTTGATTAGTATTCTGCGCAAAATTGCCCAGGAGAATACTGAGGATTGGGACTTGTATTTACCCGCAGCACTATTCGCTTATAGGGAGGTACCCCATCACTCAACAGGTTTTGCTCCAGCAACATTGTTGTTTGGACGACCAATCAAAGGGCCATTGGAGGCATTGCTACGAACATGGACTGATGATCATACAGACGATACAGTCGTGACTGCATCTACGTATGTTGCCGAGTTGAAGAATCGTTTACAACACAGTTGGAAACAAGCGAATGTCAATCTACGTAAAACCAGACGAAGAATTGCTAGCTACTTCAATCGCAAGGCAAAAGATAGAGAGTTAGAGGTGGGAGAGAAGGTGATGTTGCTGCTTCCAACCAGTCAGAATAAGCTGCAAATAGGATGGAGAGGACCTTATGTAGTGACGGAGAAAATCTCACGTACCAACTACAAGATTTCTGTCAAGGGCAAGATGAAAGTATTTCACATAAACCTTCTGAAGAAATATAATGAAAGACCCTCAACCACCGAACCTGCACATCTGATGGCCATGAGTGTGGCTACTGAAGTCGAAGAAGGATCAACAATGGGAGTCGAGTACCCACTGCAAGCCAAAGAAACCTTTAAGGATGTGGAAATTACCCCAACTTAACAAAGGATCAGCAGGAGCAGATTCGGGAACTTATGGTTATGTATGCAGACGTACTTACAGATAAGCCAGGAAGAACTGATTTGGAGGAATATGACATGAAGTTAAATGACACAGTGCCTGTGTGAGTCAAGACTTACCCAGTTCCTTATGCAAAGCAAAAGACTTTAGAGGAAGAAATACAACAGCTACTCACCGCAGGAATAATTTCACCATCTGAATCACCTTACAGTGCCAGCGTCGTATTATTGAGAAAGCCAAGTGGAGAACATAGATTGTGCATCGACTATCGACAGCTCAATGCTATTACTGAATTTCAAGCAGAACCTCTGCCTGATCAGAACAAACTCTTCACAGCACTCAACCGAGCTAAGTACTTTACTAGGATTGATCTCAGTAAGGGATATTATCAGATTCCTGTAAAGGAGGAGGTTAGACCATGGTTAGCTTTCAGTACGCCTGGAGGACACTATGAGTTCAACGTACTTCCATTCGGATTAAGTAATGCTCCTAGCGTTTTTACACGTATGATGAGAAAATTACTTGACCCACTACACCATCCAGACATTGGTCACTTTATGGATGATATACTGATCGCAACTGAAACATTTGACAAGCATGTAGAAACACTACATCTTTTGTTCAGACGACTCAGAGAAACTGGATTAACGGCTAGGCCAAAGAAATGTCAAGTAGGATTCCAAGAATTGGACTTTTTAGGTCATAAGATATCTCATGGACTAATAACTCCACAGGAAGGAAACGTGGACACACTCCAGAGAGCACCTCGTCCAAAGACAAAGAAGGATGTGAGATCATTCGTATCTTTGGGTGGATTCTATCAACGATACATTAAAGACTTCAATACTCTGTCAGCACCTTTAACGGATCTTACCAAAAAAGGGAACCCAGAGAAAGTCAATTGATCTGCTGAATGTGACAGAGCCTTCACAGCACTCAAACAAGCCTTAACCAATCACCCAGTTTTACATCTGCCAGATCTCAACCAACCATTCGTACTGCGTACAGACGCCAGTGACGTAGGAATTGGGGCAACGCTGTTGCAGAGAAAAGGAGACGAAACATCAGAGCTATTCCCTGTAGCTTATGCCAGCAGGAAATTGAATGCAGCGGAGAAGAATTATAGTGTTATCGAGAGAGAATGTTTAGCTTTCGTATGGAGTGTACAAAAGTTTCAGGCATACTTATATGGAAAACACTTCACTGTACAATGTGATCATCAACCACTTATGTTTCTCGCAGCATCCAAAAATTTGAATGCAAGACTTATGAGGTGGTCACTACTTCTACAACCATACTCGTTCCAGATAGAATATGTCCCTGGAAAGATGAATGTGGGAGCAGACTTTCTAAGTCGACACGCAGTGTCTGATGAACCATGTCAATCAGATACAGGAGAGAATACATTGGAGTAAATCATATAGGAAAAGCTTGACCACTGTAAATGCTGGAAACTTAGTTCCATACCCTAGAACAATCTGGAGTGGGGCTATGTGAGATATTCACATATCCATCATTTTACAGCGCGTCAACGTTACACAGCAACCCAGAGGTTATCAAAACAATTACAGCACCGTAGAACATCGAACTCACTAAGCGATACTAATGACAGACAGATGCCAGGATAAGAATAGAAAAGTTAGCGTCAACAGAATAGAATGTGACTGGTAGAGAGACATCACGTGGATATAGCGTCCCCCAGCTCGGGCGCCGCTTTAATAAAACCGCGCACTTCTATGACTTCAGAGCGAGCGAGCAGTCGCCAAAGCTATGTGTTGTCCAACGTTCAAACTTTTACAACGGGCAGTTTGATCTAGTCTGAGGTAAGCGTGTGATTCTCAGATCTAAGTGGTACCAAGATGTATAACGTAAAGGTATCCAGTGTTGTGCGTCCAATGAATTGTATTTTTGATAAAATAAATCTCTGAAAATGTGAAAAAACTGCCGATCGCAACTTCAATACTGGCGCCACTTCCCCTTATTTTCTTATAATTTCTCAAAACTGCAAAACTCTGACTTTCTACACTACATCTAACAACTTCACTATGTGCATATGACTATAATCTATCACAGAATAATGTACGAGATGAAATTTCCAATGCACTCAAATGCTTTTCATCAAAAACTTCTAGGAAAAACGTTTCTGCAGAGATAGTCAGCTGGTGCAAACGAAACCCTACCTCGCTTTAAAATGTACTTAATTCTGTCTATTTTGCAATCTAAAGAACTGAAACAGGAATTATACTCTTCCTTTTCTCTTTACGAATTGAAAACAAATAGTATTTGATAGAAATTAGTTTATTCATGTGTCAGATTTTATTTAGACAACGCACTACATCAACTGCATTGCTTAAAATAGGTTTACGTTCACAAACGCCATTTGTGATAGCCGACCTACTTAATCTGCACAGACTAAAGGGTGAAAATTACCTTGGTCTATAGCCAACTGTGTCGCCAACAGAATGGACATGATATGCACTGGTAAAAGATGTAGGAGAAGTATAAGTAGACAGAGAGGAGGAGAGTATTAGGGAAAAATACTTTAAGTATAATTTTTTTCTAATATATTGTGTCATGACCTTGTATAGATTACATTTTGTAACAAATACACATCAGAAATTCTGTATGTTGGACATGAACCACAATAAAAGCACACTAGATGAGTTAAACTCATATTAACTGATGTAGATGTGAGGACAATTAGTACAAGCTATGGAACCCCACACAACAGAAGTTAACTCAACACAATACACTTCACACCACACAACTCCACACCACAACAGCAGGAACAAGGAAATGATTTAGAATAGGAAGTAGTTGCCTTGGAAAGTACAGATAAACAATTATATACACAATGTAGAACAAATAGAGTAATGTGGATGTTTAAATGTATGCCATTTATAAAATTGCATCTCATCCTTGTCTTGATCTTGCCTGTCAGCTTGATTACCATGATTCAGGGAACATCACATTATCACTCTTATCTGTGTCTGACTGTACAATACTCACTGAACTACAGGTCCACTGAGGAAATGCATACAGCAGGTACCAGACAACAGAAGCTGCATCCAGTGTAATAATCTCTGACTCACCCCAAAGTAACACAACAATACTTCTTCTGATCTTATCATTTTTGTTTTGTTATGTTGTGTTCACACTATGAACATGCTGTAAAGGATTATACATACCTGTATGAATTTTAAACAGTGATGTCTTGGTGCCACACCTAACGAACAAGGAGGGAAGAGGAGTGAATGAGATGATCAACACCTGTGATGGCAGATGACTCCAGCCTTAAGCAGAGAATGAGAAGTCTTCAGTGAAGCTAAACTGGCCCAACCTGAAGTGGATCCATCAGACCATGGACCCAGGCTTATCCACATCTCATCACACCAGGTTTTCTTATCACTCACACAAACTTCACCCTCTCAGGAAATGATTTTCTTGATTTATTGTTGGATGTAGAACTTCTTAACTATAACACATTTGGTAGATAAAACATCTCACTATACAATGAATGTTATTATTTATTGACTGACTATACTTGGTCCTATGAAAGTTTTTTTTCTATTTCATTCTGTAAATGTCAACAGCTGATGAAAAAAAGAAGAAAATGTCAAATAGGCCAAAAGACACTGGCACAGTCAATAAATTTGTTTAAATGTGAAAATCTCTTCCATTTAATTTGTCATTCCAAACTATCTGTGGGAAAATCTCTATCTTGTGTGTAGAACATGTCTCAATGCTCCCTTGTGTTTGTTGAATGGTTAATTAACAAATAAAACATTCACATAAGATAAATTCTTAGTTGGAGAGAGAGAACAGGAGACTCTTCATCTTTAACTGTTCCAAATCCATGTTATATTGCACCTGATTCTTATTGAGAAAGTCTTTTCAGACAATTTCTTAAGATGGAAGAAGGGGGTTCGTGAGCTATACCATTAAATACCAGGTGGAAAGACAGGGGACAAACCTAGTGATTACTTTTTCTATTAAAAGAGGACCACACACCCTTAGACAAATAACCAAATCCGAGTCTGTAAATCTTTCAAGGGTCGTATTCTTGATCTATTTACATATAAGAAGAGGATGGGGCCCAGCTACCTTTAACAGAGATGGGTCATGCACTTTAGTGATTGCCAGTCCCTTCAAAATATACGACACTCTCCTACATTTTACTATTGGAGGCTGTTAAACGGACCAAGGTATCATTGTCTTATATAAATGGTTGCCCATTCAATGCAAAACCTCTCATACACCCGAAAATGGTGCCCCGAAACAATTTGTCTCTTTTAACGGAGACTAATCATGGATATTTAATCCACGGCCTCCATAAAATGTTAAATCAACATCTGTGTTCATGATTTGTTTTCACTGATTTCTGCCTATATCGCTTCTGCTTGTTGGTTGATTCTTCTCTTGTGGAGTCATAACTTTTATTGATCCCTTATGTCCCTTGTATCAGTGTAATCTCCCCTTGTTAGTAAAAGGTGTTTGCACTTTATATGTTCGTGTTATGTTAGTTTATATGTTCTGTTGCTAATAATCTTTGTTTTAATTACAAACATAAGTGTATGTTTATAATATGTGTGATTTTGGTCCTCAAGATTCATCAGGTAGGTTACTACATCTCACAAATTAACGTTTATTCTAAAGTTCTGAGATATCTTTCCGAACTGTAATCCTTAAACCTATAACCATGGGTGTAATGTAATTCTAATGTCGACACGTATAAAACCAATGAACAATTACATGTGTTGCAAAAATGTAATATTATCGCATATATGTATATTAATGCATTTGTATTCGGAATTTTAAAGGAAAACATGAATTTAAAAAAAAAAATCACATCATATTTGTTTTAATCATCATCATCATCATCATCATCATCATCATCATCATCATCAATCACTGTCCCTACATAGCAATACATGCTTAAGTTTTTAATTTATTACTCATATTTCATATTATGTAAATATAATTTGTTTTTCTCTTACACCCCCATCCCATCCGCATTTCAAATGTAAACATGTTGGAATAAATGTTGTAAAATTTTGCGCATATGTCACATACACTTCCACATGCAACGCTCTGTAATAGCACGAACAATACACCGTGCAATGACTTTAACACTCAATAAAAGTTTTTTTAAAAAAAGTGTTGCAAACACAAAGACAAATCATCACAACAAAGAATATGTGTCAAAAGGTGCACAAATATTTACATGTCTTCTTGTAATACATTCATGCCTTCTTTTATCCACTTCTCACTCAGTCTTTCACACTAAGCATTGTTAAACATGCATATCATATTTAAATTCGATTTAGTATTTCTGACATTCTGTAATATATCTTTTAATAAAATACGCACATCTTTAATTTCACCACAATGATTAAGTATTCTTAAACTTGATATATTCTACGTACAAAAGTGTTTTATTGCGCTCGGCAATCGTAAGAAGGAAAAACTGAATTCTTAAATTAAATTCTTATAGTTTATGTCAAATAAACGTAGTATATTAAAGAAATATAATTAAGTAGCAATGAATGACTATACTGTAATAGTTCTTACTTCCCTTATTTACAAACAAATGTTATATTTCCTTTGCAAGTTGGTTATTTAATAAATTTAAACTGAAATTATTTTAAGAGTTTTGTAATTTGTTGCATGAGAAACAAATTTTACTAATATTTAGAGAAAAAGTTGCATGATTAATCAAAATATAGTTACAATATATTAATTGGATGCTATTTAATTGATAAGGAAAATTTAGATGAGTATGCAATACAGCAATAAAAAAAAAATAAGGTGCTGCTTTATCAGCAATATCAAAATGTTTTTGGACATGTTATGAGAAGAAATGGTTTGGAGAACCTATTGACAACTGGCAAGATCGAAGGGAACAGACCAAGAGGAAGACCGAGAGGAAAATACCTGGATGGCTTGGCCACATGGCATGGACGAGACAGTAACACTGAGCTGATCCACGACTTTTGTGGTCGAGTGAAATGGCGAGTCATGACCGCCCACGCTTTCCGGCATGGAACATGATTGGTTGATTGAAAAGAAGAGATACTAAACACAGACACAATGTACATACATTACAAAGGATTCCATACGCAGGTGAAATCATCCACAATCAGAAACAATCAATAAATATATAATAATGGAGTAATAGAATAAAAATAAGTGATATAGAACAGAAAGGACTACCGACGTTTCGGTTCTAAGAACCTTTGTCAAGGACAGGACAATACAAGCAGACATGCGTGGGATATCATAGCAAGGCGATCTGCTTCCAAATCGTCCGCAGCTGTGTATTGAACGCGGTATGCGGGATTACGAATTGTGCCCGTAACCTCTATCTTCGCCATGTAGCCGGCAATGGCAAACTACTGGACGTAAAATTCCCCAGAAAATCGATCTGTGGTGTGGGGTTGATCGCGACGTCATGCAAAGCACATGCAACATTTTTAATGTGATTCCGTCTTATTTCTACATGTTTAAATGTGATGACTCAATAAACATTGTGGTTGGATGAATAATGACTTGCGCGATGAATTGGATTAAAGTTAAGAAGAGCTGCGCACTTCGTCGACCACATTCTCACCTGAGTCCATCTGAACACAGTGGCAAGACAAGTCAAGACGACTGGAGACAAATACAGTGCAGTGCAGTGGATGACCAGGGCGCTCTACGTGCCTTGCCTTGCTCATTAAAATAGACATTGAACAGACCTGGGGATGATGCATACCCTTGTCTCACAACGGCAAATACATAATTTTCGGGTTCTCAACTGCGTTTATCAAACCGGCTCACACGACTAGACAGGTTGGCCATTGAGTGGGCGATGTCTCTTATACTGCTCCTCATGGCGGTATATGTGGTTCTGTATTCGGCGGTCGGTTACACAGAATATCCGAAACTCGGTGCAGAGTGCGGGATAAAATAGGAACGCGTGGTTTAAAGATGAGAAGGTCGAGTTCGTTGTAACAGTATTATTCCATATGTCTCGGTGTCTTTCCGCAGAGCGGCCTGTCACAAGCATAGCACAAAGCATGAACTCCTTAGCTCCATCAACGATTCCAATGACCTTATCAGTGGGAACTCTATAAAGCTAAACCTGACCACTTTTCATTTCTGTAGATCTGTTTGTCACGATTATGTGCCATGTAGATAATCATGTTCGGCCATGTTTTGCCATCTCACACCATCACCAGAGTCGTGGATCAGATTTGTGATTTATTCTCGATTATGTCACTTGGTCTAACCATCCAGATAGTTATCTCCCTGCCATCCTTTTTTTCTTGCCACCACAATCTTGCAGGTTGTTACTAAATTGACTAGTTTGTTTCTACTAATAATGTGCCCAAATAATATTGACTGTCTACCTTTAATTTCTCTAATCAGTTTATGGTTTTCACTTCTTCCTTGCGGGTCTTGTTCTTTTCTTTTTCTGTCTGTTCATGGCATTATTTTCATTTTGCTCATAAACTACATCTCCAATGCCATCAGATGTTTACCGTCTTTCCTGCATTCATGTAATTGTACACGATTTATGTAACACTTCAACACTCTTTTCCTCGTTGCAATTAAAATCTTTTTATAGGTCAGTATGTTTTCCATCATGCAAGATGTAAAAAGACTGCTACTACTAACGCCAATTAACATCATCAAAACCAAATAAAATGGTACTTCGCATGTTTATTTTTTTCTTGTTTCTTTTCTTTTTTTAATTTAGAGCATGTCCAGATTATCATAACAACAGGCTAACATAATTATTGAGTGGTCACCGAATTTATAAACAATTCTGATTAAACAACTTCGGGAGAAACCATTTAAACAAAAGGAATAAACCAAATTAAATTAAATCATGGGACATAATGACGTAATATTTTAAGGGACATTACCTAATCTAAGAATATTTCTATCATTTACAGTTTGGCAATTCTATTGTTAATTTTATTTGTAAATTACCCTATACTGCCATTCCAAAACCTTTAAGGTATATATGCCAAATGAATAAATAGCGTATTAGCATAAGTATTTATATTATTAAGTTTCACTTTGTTTTGCACAATACATTTTTATAATCTAATTTCCTGTCTTTTCTGGAATAATATATACTTAACTTTAGTACCAAGTCTTGCCATGTATGATAATTTGTGTCTTTTTATTTATGACAGGCCTTTTAAAGGCCAACCCACAAGAGGACAGAAACACACAAGAAAACAATCCAAAAAGATGAAGACTGACCGTGTTCAAATCGTCAGCAACCCAAAGACGAGAAAAAGGGCAGACAGAAGACTACAGCAGTCATTGGACAGCTTTGACACAGTCACAGATGATCCATCACAGACTAGATCCATACAGGAAAAGAAAGAACGAACCAAGACATTACAGATAAGACAAAGGAAAATAGCAAGAAGAGAAACAAGTACACATCGAAGAAGACACACAGCATACAAGACGCTCTCTTTGTAGACACCGACACAAGTGATAAGAACAAGGATCAAGATGGCCCTCTTGCATAAACATGTGTTACTGAAAACTTGCTCGCCTAGACGTGCCGATCATGGATAACAACTTGGTTATCGAATGAATATAGTAATTATATCAATTATTTGTTTTTACTAAAATTACAATGACTAGAGTTTTAATTATTATTACTTTAGATCATTGTGATATATGTACATCATCACACTCATACGCAAACGCAAACCAGACTTTATACTACCACAGCAAACAAACATATGTTCAAAAACGTTTGCACAATAAATCACCACACAGAAACGTTCATGCCATCACTCATACACTCAGGCCAACAGTGAATTATTCAACCCACAAGCATACACCAACATATACACTTCATTATAGATTTCATCACATACACCCACCAGCAAGACTGGTAATCCTTCCTGTTGTCGCTAAACCATGAGAAGGTTTTTGACAGAATTTCACACTCATACTTCCACAAAACACTAGCACACTGCAACATAGGACAATACTATAGACAGTGGATACAATTCTAGTATAAAACTACTGAAAGTAAGGCACTGGTGAATCATTCACTCACTGCCACTTTCAGGATCACAAGATCTGTCAGACAAGGGTGTCCACTATCACCAATCCTATATGTACTCACACTAGAACCACACCTTGAAGCGATTAGACAGGACACCAACATTGACGGAACATTTATACAAGGGTTAAGAGAGCGGAAATTAATTACTTATGCAGATGACACCGCTTTCTTCCGTACAACCAACACATCCATCGCGAATACACTTTACACCTTCAGACAGTTTGATGAAGGAAGTGGGGCCAAAATAAACATACAGAAGTCTAAATTAATTGGTATGGAAAAGTGGAATAATAAAGCGGATTTCCCCCCCCCCCCCTCACACAAACACACATGCCCCTAGACGAGCACCTCGCGTCCATTACGTTCCTCACACTTCCCGGAGGAGGGTCCTCCCGTTGTTTCTTTTCTTGCCGCGCGCTCACTCACGCTTGGCGACCCTTTAATCGCTGATGGCGGTTATCCCACAATAAGTTTGTGGACGTGTCATGAGAAAGGGAACACTGCAGTATGACATCACATCGGTAACATTGAGCAGAAGAGGAAGACGGAAGAACGAACGAACAAACTTTATTTTCAAAGGGTTAAAAATTGAGCACGCAGATCTGTCTAAAGAGAGACGATGCTGGGCGATTTGGCATCATGACGTGGGGAAATATCTACAACAGAAAGGATTGGCAGCACACGAGACACAAGGCTGTGCACAGACATGATCATATTTGCCTGACTTTGGGATATTTGATCGGAAGTACAAACCATTATATATAGTAAAAATAACACTTTATACACTTTAAATGGAAAATTAAATGTATTTGAAATAAGAATCAGTTTCACATTGTTGCATGTTTTATGTGTCACATTGTTGCATGTTTTATGTGTCACATTGTTGCATGTTTTATGTGTCACATTGTTGCATGTTTTATGTGTCACATTGTTGCATGTTTTATGTGTCACATTGTTGCATGTTGTATGTGTCACATTGTTGCATGTTGTATGTGTCACATTGTTGAATGTTGTATGTGTCACATTGTTGCATGTTGTATGTGTCACATTGTTGCATGTTGTATGTGTCACATTGTTGCTTGTTGTATGTGTGTTTGTTTGTTGTTGTTGAGTTCGCTCGCTTTGAACTCAAGGGTAATCAATAAACGCTTGGGTTAATATCACTGGACGGAATTTTTCAAGTGGATTAGCTTTTCTTTTTTTTATTACCGGTGCCCCTCTCCATTAGGTGAACGCACTCTGTCATCAGAGGTGCTTGTAATTTAAATCCCAAAGCCAAAGACGAGAAGTCTACATTTTAGTTCAAATGTCCGGTGTAGGTGTTAAACCTCCTACCTCAGCATCACCACACCGGATGTTTAAAACGCGCATATATATATGTGTGTGTGTGTGTGTGTGTGTGTGTGTGTGTGTATATATATACATATACATATACGAGGGCGAGTCAATAAGTAAGTCACACAGTTATGTGGTAAGGCAGGTAAATGTAGTTGGTGTTTTCTACAGGTGTCATTAGGTTGAACTTTGTATTCCCGTTCGTCAGGTGGCGCTAGGTGTCTCATGCGCATGTCAGCGCATAAACAAAATGGCGACTGTAGTTACAGCCAAAGAGCAACGTGCTGTTATGTGTTTTTTGTGGGCAAAAGGACTGCTTGCAATGTGCATTCATAAGGAATTGCTTCCTGTTTATGATAACAAATGTTTGTACCGTAAGACAGTATATAGATGGGTGGAAAAATTTTCTCAAGGACGCTCTAAAATTGTTGATGAAATCCGATCTGGTCGTCCTGTTGAGATTGCAACAGAAGCATCCGTGCAGCGGGTGGAAGAGATGATTAGAGGTGACAGGAGAGTAACGATAGACTATGTAGCATCTGCAATAGGGTGCTCACATGGTTCAGCATACAGCATAATGCAAGATCGATTGAAATTTAAGAAGTGTGCTCAAAGTGAGTATCCAGATAATTGAAGGAGGAACACAATATGAACCGATCTGGCCTGTCCTTGCATTACGAAGATGAAGGAGAGGACATGCTGAACAGGACTGTTACTGGGGACGAATCATTGGTGCATTACTAGCAGCCAGAATCAAAGTGTGCTTCAATGCAATGGAAACAACCTTCTTCGCCTTGGGGGAAAAAATGCAAGGTTACGCCATCAGCAGTGTAGTTTATACTGACAGTGTTCTGAGATTGTCAAGGAGTGCTTTTAACCAATTTCAAGAAGAAATGTGACAATGTGAATTCTGAATTGTACTGTGAAGTTCTATCGATGCTTCATGATGGAATTCGAAGAAAACGTCCAGGACTGCTGACTAGAGGAGTGTTGCTTCTTCATGACAATGCCAGACCACATACGGCTCGATTAACTCAGGAGAAAATTAACCAACTAAGGTGGGAAGTTCTGGAACATCCACCTTATAGTCCCCGACTTAGCCCAGAGCGATTTTCACCTTTTTGGTCCCCTGAAAACCCAGCTGGCGAGAGACATTTCGCGAATGACGCCGAAGTTGAATGTGAAGTGAAAACGTGGTTTAGAAAACAAAGCACGGAGTTCTAAGCAGCCGGTTTGGGAGGACTGATAAAACGATGGGATAAGTGCATCAATGTTAGTGGAAATTATGTTGAGAAATAAAGGGACAATGTATGTATAAAAATAAACTGGTTTCAAATTGTTATCATATTTAGTTATTTTTCTACAGCCATTTGTGACTTACTTATTGACTTCCCCTTAGTATATTGCTTGCATGCTACTTTGTCTACATTCTCTTACTTATTTCAACCTCTCACATTTCATCGTCTGCTGTTAATTAATATAGGTAAGAAAAACTGCTGACCTGAACAAATGGCTTTCCATTTACATTAATTTGCATTAGTGGCTTGATGCTGTCAGTGTCGATAACCATTGTTTTTATTTACTTTATGTTTATATCCAGTCATTATGATCGCCTAATGTTTACAATTAACTCCGCTATGGTTCGGTTAATAAAACAATGGTCAGTGTATCTTTTACTGTTTATTGCTACTCCTTCCAATATGGAGTTAAGAGGTCTACGTGGCAGCTAGATTAAAGAGCTTGCGCTTAAATTTCCAGTGCCCTGACGGCGGTTCAATCCATACACTGGTCAGTTGGACTTGAATGTTGACTTTTAGTTCAGAAAGCAATGGTAAACTTTAAACAAAGAGTTTGTTGCATATCCTTTACATGACGTTGCAGTCAACCCCGGCACCTTTTGTCTGTTTGTGATATCTTATTAATTTACTTTCAGTAGTTTGCCATTGCTTTCTGAACGACCAGCACTCATATCTCTATATGGGAGACCAACGCTAGGCGGTCTGCTTCCAAATCGCCCGCAGCTGTGTTTCGAACGCGGCATGCGAGATTACGAATTGCGTTGTAACGCCATCTCCTCGGAGCTTCCAATGGCAAATTACTGAACGCAAAATTTCCTTGAAAATCGACCTTTGATGTTGGGGTTGATCTCGACGACATGCAACATATTTAATGTGATTCCAGTCTTCTTTCTACCTGTTTAAATGTGCTTACTCAATAAAGTTTGTATAGACTTCGGGGTAATGCATACACCTTGTCTCACATTTGTAAAGCAATACTTCTCAAGCTCTCATCTGCTTTTGTCGTAAGCCCGGTACACAGGACATGACGGGTTGGCCGTTGAGTGTACGACTTCTCTCATACCGCTGCTCCTCAAGGCGTTACAGGTGATTCTGTATTCGGCGGTGGGTTATACACAAGGTCCCGAAACTCGGTGCACAGTGCGTGATAAAACAGGAACGCATGGTTTAAAGGCGAGAGGGTGGACTTCATTGCCACAGGTTTTAATCCCATATGTCTCGTTGTCTTTCCATAGAGCGGCCTGCCACAAACGTCACACAAAGCATGAACTCCGTAGCTCCAGCGACGACTTCCGTGGCGTTATCAGTGGGAACACTTGAAAGCTAAGACTTACCGACTTTTCATTTCTATAGATTTGTTTGTTTATGATTATGTCATGTAGATAATCATGTTCGGCCATGGTTTCGCCGTCTTCACACCATCACCAGAGTCGTGGATCAGCTTTGTGTTCTGGTCTCTATTGCATCACGTGGTCTAACCATCCAGATATTTATCGTAGTTTTTTTTTTTTTTGTCTGTCCTTGGTATCCTTTGCATTTTTCTCAGAACTTACATTTCCATGACGCGATTATCATAACAACCGGCTAACATAATCGTTGAGTGGTCACCGAATTTATACACAATTCTGTTCAAACAACTTGTGAAGAAACCACGTCAACAACAACCAAAAAAAAATTAAATTAAAGCATGGGACACAACAACTTAACGTACTAAGGGACATTACCAAATCTAAAGATATTTCTAACAATTACATTTCTGACAATTACTTTGTTAATTTTCTTTGCACGTCATGCCTAATACTATTCCTCTATCCTTTGAGTTATATAAGTTAAAGAAAATAAAACAGCATATTAACCCAAATAAGTATATTATTTAGTTACATTTTGCGCTATACACTTTTATAATCTGCTTTCCTAGCTTTTCTTGAATAATCTATATTTAACTTAAGCATCTCATCGTTAAAGTGTGGAAGGCAGCATCTATCTTGTATTTTTGGCAGGCCTTTGAAAGGCCAAATAATCTTTGGCTTATTTTTTTTCCCCTGGGCATTTTGGCTAATTGAAAGTGTAGTATTTGCACTTCATCTGGCCAGGATCAGGAGCAGATGCGGTCATCGGAATAACACACAGGGATCAGGACCCTCATGGGGCATCCACTCCCGGAGAACAGAACGCACTTTCTTTTTCTTGCATATTCCTTACAGGACGTTGCAGTCAACATCAGCATTTTTCTGCTGCTGTTGATGTACTAGACAAGATTACGCTCAGTAGTTTGCAATTGCTTTTGGAGCGACTGGCTCACATACCCCGTAAGTTACTAACGCGGTGTGAACCGCTACCGATTCTCGCGCAGGTTATGTTACTCATGAGAATATACGGGATTACGGAGAAAGATGTTAAATCCAGGGAGACCGGCAGGCCAGGGTTTTTATACGCTGGCAAACGTTAATATGTGTCCACTGCTAGAAAACACACTGTTGAACCAGCTCACAGCAGATCTGTAGTCGTCAGAAGCAGCTACATTTCTCCCCTCCCCCCACACCCTCGACGAGTACCTCGTGTCCATTAGGTTCCTCACACTTCCCGGGGGAGGGACTTCCCGTGTGTCCGTCTTCTGGCGTGCGTTCACGTCCTGATCTCCAGCTTGGAGACGCTTTAATCGCTGATGGCGGTTATCCCACAATACGTTTGTGGACGTGTCAGAGAAAGGGAACACTGCAGTATGTCGTCACAACGGTAACGTTGGAGCAGAAGAAAGGCAGGACGAACGAACGAACGAACGAACGAACGAACGAACGAACAAGCTTTATTTTCAAGGGGATAAGAAGTTGACACAAAAGCCCGTTTAAAGAGAGACGATGCTGGGCGGTTCCGCATCATAGGATGGAGGAATATCAACATGTGTAAGAAGTGGCAGCACACGAGACACAATGCTGGGCGCAGACATGATCCCTTCGCCAGACTTTGAGATATTGGATCGGAAGTCCAAACCATAATACACGTAAATATCAGGGATTATGAGGAACAAACCAGAACTCAATCCAATGCTGGTGCCCTGACTCTGAGAGGCAAAAGAACACAACACTGATCCCAGACTCTGGTGATCGTGTGAGAAGGCGAACATTGTCGCTTTATGTAACATGGCACATGATGGTGATGGCACAAGGATTATGAGGAATGTACAGGACTCAATCCAAAACTTTGTTTTTGTCCTGGTTCTGAGAGACACAACAGGAAACAGACGAAGAAGAAATAACAGTAACTGATTTAGTAATCTAATAAAAAATACAAATAGCACAAGAACTAAACAGACTTTTCCCGACTATATGCGATTACTTGTTAAACTCGCTACACCCCAAGAATAAATGACCGTAGACCCCGAGGTTAGACCACTAACTATGATGTAAGATAATATACATACAGACTTACAATCAGATTGCTACTGCTACTATTAGTGTTGGAATTCTTCGCTGGCTGCTGAGGATGGGGACGGATCACTTATGGGAATGCCCCGAATGATGTGATGTTGATTCCTAAATCAATCAATCAATCATTGTTAAATAAAGAGAATTGTATATTTATTGATGCCTTTATTTCTACATAACTTAACCACGGAATAAAACTGTCTCACTAATAGCGTGATGTCTCGGAAGCTGAAATATTGTGGCCATGTTAAGTGTCACGTGGTTTGGTCAGAACCGGGTTAGAAGGCATAGTTCCTGAGAGAAGGGCCAGGGGTTGACCAACACGACATTGAACACGTGACATTGGGGACACCTTGGGCATGGACATAAATGAGGAAGAGGAACTGGCAACAGATGGTGAATCTCTGCGACGGGCCGTGATGAGAGAGACGTTGTGCAGGTTACTGGATACTGTGTGTCAATATGCTAATACTGGATAACACGACAGCAATGTGCCTCTACTGCAAGGGTAGACGATGAAGGCCACAGACTGACATTCTCGCTCTCTGTATCCAGTGCAGACATGGCCTCGTCTAACAGGAGGATCTTTGGGTTTCTAATCAACTCCCTTGGGATAGCCACCCTTTACTTCCGTCTTGAAGAGAGTTGCGCCCCTTTCTCATCCACCCCGTTGACAAGATAACTTCATGTCTTACTCATTGGTTTTTGTCTCTCTATTGTATTCTTTTCATTTCCCTCAGAAACGACTTCTTCTACTACTATCAGATGGTTGTCAAGCTTTATGTCCACGATTCACATCTTATAACGTTACAGGATGTAATAGCACTTCAACAGATTTTTTACTCGCTGCGATTGATACTGCTTTATTGGACAGCATGATTTCCAGCTTCGAAAAGGCTACCTGTGCCATAATGATTCTTGTTCTATTCTCTTTAAGGTACTTCCCGTAAGATGGTTTGACAATTCCGTAACGGTTGCACAGATCGCT
The DNA here is from genome assembly GCA_014155875.1 of Cepaea nemoralis. NCBI lineage: Eukaryota > Metazoa > Mollusca > Gastropoda > Stylommatophora > Helicidae > Cepaea > Cepaea nemoralis. The sequence continues at coordinate 1,101,715 of JACEFZ010000517.1, read as the reverse complement.
CTATGATTTGAATAGAGTTAGTCTGTACCGATTAAATCTTACAATGGAGCAGAGATAGTTGTACCGATTAAATATTACAATGTACGAGAGATAGTTGTACCGATTTAATCTTACAATCGGCGAGAGATAGTTGTACCGATTAAATCTTACAATGGACGAGAGATAGTTGTACCGATTAAATCTTACAATGGACGAGAGATAGTTGTACCGATTAAATCTTACAATGGGCGAGAGATAGTTGTACCGATTAAATCTTACAATGGACCAGAAATAGTTGTACCAATTCATGAATTGACGAAGCATGATTTTCTGGCATGTTTATGTTTGAAATTTAGCATTATAGAATTTACTGCAGCTGCCTTCATTTGACTATATCATTATACAAACGCTAAACTTGAGTTTTTGTATATGTCTTCAGCAGTGTTTGTTCGGGACAATATTCTTTTTGCTTTACATTTTCTTACGATCTGACTTCTACCACTAAAACTAAAGATCGTAATCAAAATAGTCAAAATGTAGTCAAACCCAGAATTTTTGGCTGTTCGTGAATCCTGGACAAATTTTCGTTCAATAGTTTACCCTTCTTTCTGAATGGCCGGCAACCACACCATTTGATAAAAATCCAAACGCAAGGTGGTTTGCTGCCAAATGGCACGCAGTTATGTTTTGAAAGCGTTATGAACTCTGATTACGAACTGCGTCCGTAACCACTTCACCACGGAGACGGCATTCATAGTATAGAAAATAATAAAATGGTACCTCCCTTGTTTATTTCCATATTTTCTAGAGCCTGTCCAGATTATTATAACAATAAGCCAGCATAATTCTTGCGTGGCCACCAAATGTATAAACAATTCTGTTCAAACAACATCGGGACAGACCACATAAACAAACGGAACACACACACTTAAATTAAAGCATGGGACATAACAACTTAACAGATTAAGGAAAATTACTTAATCTAAAATATTCCTAGTATTTACAGTTGTAGCAATTACTTTGTTCATTTTTCTTTCATTTCACTTGCAAATCAACCTTCGCTGCCATTCAATACTATTGTAAATTACACATGTTACAGGAAAATAAACATAGTATTAACATAAGTAATTATATTATTATGTTATTTATTTTGCATAATACAATTTTATAATCTGCTTTCCTGGCTTTTCTAGAATAATATAAATATATAACTTAGTTTCCCAACAGTGCTTAGCCACGTTTCAGATACATTATTATATTTTTGTCAGGCCGCTGAAAGGCCAAAACAATCAATTGCAAGCAGTAATCCGGAAACATCTATTATTTGTGATAGTTTTGATTGGTCAAAAATGTAAACAAGATTGTTCAGCGACTTACTTTCAGACGTTGTCTCTCTTACAACACAATTTCTAGCCTCTGAAATGTCTCCAAGACACCCGGTGGAAAGTTGGTGTATTTGTACCAGACAAGCCTCCAAAACACGCGGAGAAAAGTTGGTGTATTTGTACCAGAAAAGTCTCCAAGACGCCCGTTGGAAAGTTGGCATATTTGTGTCAGAAAAGTCTCCAAGACGCCCGTTAGAAAGTTGGTATATTTGTACCAGACAAGTCTCCAAGACACCCGGAGAAAAGTCGGTGTATTTGTACCAGAAAAAGTCGCCAAGACGCCCGTTGGAAAGTTGGCATATTTGTGTCAGAAAAGTCTCCAAGACAGCCGGTGGAAAGTTGGTGTATTTGTACCAGACAAGTCTCCAAGACACCCGGAGAAAAGTCGGTGTATTTGTACCAGAAAAAGTCTCCAAGACAGCCGGTGGAAAGTTGGTATATTTGTGTGAGAAGAAGGTTGCAGAGACACAGCAGTGTGGTGACTATAAGACCAAGGTCAGATGGGTGAGATCTGTGCGTCCCCACAAGCTCAGTGCTTTGAGCAAGCGAGAGAAGACGGTTACTCGTGCTTATGGAGGATCTCTATGCCACAAGGCTGTCAGAGAAAGAATCATTCGTGCTTTCCTCATTTAGGAGCAGAAGATTGTAGAAAGAGTTCTCAAGACACAAGAGGCTAGCACAAAATACTAAGACTTCTGTTGATTCAGAAGTTAACAAATGTTTGATGTTAAAAAAAAAGTAAAACAAAAGAATCACCTTAAAATTATAATTGTCTGCCTTTCGGCATAGATCAAAGTGTAGTATTTGCACTTGATTTAGTCAGGGCCACCAGTAGAGGCGGTCATCTGAATGACACACAGGGACGTGGAACCTCATGAGGCAGCTGTGGCCCTTGGGGAACCGCGAGCCCTTATAATAAAAGAAAAAATATTTGATACACGGACATATGTAATCCATGTTCACTGCTAGAAAATATACCGCTGATCGAGTTCACAGCAGGTCTGCAGTCGTCAAACACAACCACATCCACCCCCCCCCCCCTCCTCCCCATCTTCCTCGACGAGTATACCTCTCGTCCATTAGGTTCCTCACACTTCCCGGAGAAGGCTCTTCCCGTGTATCCGTCTACTGCCGTGGGCTCACTTCCTGATTTCCAGCTTGGAGACGGTTTAATCTCTGGTGGCGGTCATACCACAATATGTTTGTCGATGTGTCATGAGAAAGGGAACATTGCACACATGTCGTCACAAAAGAAACGTTGGAGTGGATGAGAGGCAGGGAGAGGTGAACGAAGAATGAGTAAAAAAAAAACAAAGTTTATTTTCAAAGGGTTAAGTATTGGATGCGCAGGCCCGTCTAACATTCTAAAGAGAGAAAACGCTGGGCGGTTTGGGATCATGGCATGGAGGAATATCAATATCATAAATGAGTGGCAGCACACGAGACACAAGGTTGTGCACAGACATGATCTCCTTCGCCACATTTTGGGATACTGGATCCGAAGACTAAACCATACTATATAATAAGCATAACTACTTGATTGCTATTAATTTTAATTGATAATTTAAATGTATTTGATATAACAATCTGTTTCATATTGTTGCATTTTCTTTCTTTTTTTCTTTGGGGGAGGGGGGATAAGGGGAGATCATTTGAACTCAAGCGTAATCCATAAACACTACGTTTAGTATCCCTGGATTTAATTGTACGCGTGGATTCATTCATCACGTGCCGTGCCGATAAGCGTGGGCGGTCATGTTTTTCCATCTCATACGATTTCCAGAGTCGTGAATCAGCTCAGTTATCCTGTGTCGACCATACCACAGGGCCTCACCATCTAGGTATTTACTTCTCTGCCTTCCCCTTGTTCTCTTCCCCTCGACCTTGCCAGTTGTCATCAAGTTCTCCTATTTATTTCTTCTCATAACATGACCAATTTTATTTTTACATTCTACGTCTAATTTCTCTAATCAGTTTACGATTATCATTTGTTTCTTTAAAGACTTGGTCATTGGCTTTTCTGTCTGTCCATGGTATTTTTGCACATTTCTCAGAAACTACATCTCCACTACCATAAGATGTTTGCCAGCTTCTCTGCTTACTGTACAGGATTTATATCCATATAAATGTATATGATCTATGTAGCGGTTGAACAATCATTTTCTCGTAGCAATTGACATCTTTTTTTATTGGTCATCATGGTTTCCATCATGCAAAAGGTAAACGACTGCTACTACTAACGCTAATTAGTATAATCATTACCAAATAATATGCACATTATAAGAAATCACAAAATGTTACTTCGCTTGTTTATTTGTAATTTTTATTTTTTTATTTATTTTTTTTATTTAGAGCATGTCCAAATTATCATAACAACATTCTAGCATAACTGCTAAGTGATGACGGAATTTATACACAATTCTGTTCAAACACATTCGGGAGAGACCAACTAAACAAAAGGAAAAACACAATTAAATTAGGGCATGGGACACAACGATTTAACATATTAAGGGACATTACCTAATCTAGAAATATTTCTGACATTTACAGATCTGACAATTACTTTGTTAATGTTTCGATAATTTCATTTGAAATTAATGTTTACTGCTATTCCCCAATATTTTAAGTTATTAATGTTAAAGAAAAATAATCGGCGTCTTAATGTAAGTAATTATAGTATTTAGTTGCACTGTTTGTGCACAATTTACATTGGCACCTTTCCGTCTTGACAGACGATAGTTTGGTACATTGTGCTTCAAAAAGGCTTAATAACTACGATCCATGGCGGTGGCGAGTTTGGCTGGTAAGGCCAATTCTTGTTGCAAATGTTTGCCCACAGTAGGTGCATATGAAAACATGGTCACTTCCACCATTTTGCACCATCTTACGTCTCTCACGCTCTGTGTGTGCTTTATCTGCAATCATTTTCTCCTTTGTTTTTATTCCTTTTCTGATAGTTGCCCTCCATGCAACACGTTCAGCGGCGACGTGCTCCCAATGTGCATTATCAATGCCTGTATCAATCATGTCCCGCTTACACACATCTTTGTATCGTAGTAGAGGCCGACCCTGAGATCTCCTACCCGTCTGTAATTCACCAAAAAAGATGTCCTTTGGTATTCTACCATCATCCATCCTCCTAACGTGTCCTATTCCATCTAAGTCTACGAAGACTGAGCATGGAATACACCGTCACACAATCCTGATCTTTCCAATACTTCAGTATTTGTGATTTTGTCTTGCCACTTAATACCAAGTATTCTTCGCAGACACCGCAAATGAAAGCTGTTTAAACGTTTCTCTTGGCGTGAGTAAGTTGTCCAGGTTTCACTGCCATAAAGAAGAGTACTAAGGACACAGGCTTGGTAGACGAGACTTTTGTTTTGGCAGTAAGCTTCCTGTTCTCCCAGACTCTTTTTGCTAACATGTTCATTGTTGTTGCTGCCTTGCCAATCCTGATGTTGATTTCCTGATCGAGGGATAATTTGCTATTTACCTCTGATCCTAGATATGTAAAATGGTCTACTATCTCCAGTTCGGCGTCGTCAATAAAGATTGATGGTACACCATGTGCACCTTGTGACATAATCTGTGTCTTCTTTTTGTTAATTGTTAAACCAAATTCAGAACAAGCATTGGAGAATGCAGATAGTAGATGTTGTAATTCTTCCTCAGAGTGGGTCGTAATCGCAGCATCATCCGCAAAAAGCAACTCTCTGATTAGTACCCTGCTAATTTTGGTCTTGGCCTTCAATCTCTGAGCATTATAGAGGCCACCATCTGAGCGTGAGTGAATGTATATACCGTCATCCTGATCACGAAAGGCATATTTCAGTAGAAGTGAAAAGTATATCCCAAAGAGGGTGGGGGATAGTACACAACCTTGCTTAACTCCACTCTTGATTTCAAACTCTTCTGAAGTTGAGCCATCAAACTTGATTATACCCTTCATGCCTGTGTGGAACGATTCCACAATGGACAGAAGAGTTGGTGGGCAGCCAATCTTCTTTAGTGCTTTGAACAGACCCTCACGACTGACCAAATCGAATGCCTTTGTGAGGTCGATGAAGGCAATAAACAGTGGCTGATTTTGTTCCCGGCATTTTTCTTGCATCTGTCGCAATGAGAATATCATATCAATGGTAGACCGGTTCTGACGGAAGCCGCACTGTGATTCGGGGTAGACTTGATCTCCCAGGACTTGAAGTCTGTGCAGGACAATTCTGGCAAATACTTTCCCAACAATACACAGAAGTGAGATACCCCTATAGATTGTTACAGTCGCTCCGATCTCCCTTGTTCTTGTACAGCGTTATGATGTTTGAATCTTTGAAATCCTGTGGGACTTGTCCTTCTCGCCAGCATAGCTCTATTAGCTGGTGGATCTGTAGAGCGAGTGTGTCTTGCCCACTCCTGATTACCTCTATTGGAATCCCATCCTTACCTGGAGCCTTGCCAGATGCAAGCTCATTTATAGCACACTTAACTTCTGTTATAGTGGGAAGTGTGTCCAGGTGGTCAAGAGTTGGCAGGGCCTCTATGGCGTTGAGGGCATCATCCGCTAGCTTGGTCTCACTTGAGTACAGCTCTAAATAGTGCTCGACCCATCTATCCATCTGCTGTTTCTTATCAGTGATGATTTCTCCAGTCAAGGTTTTCAGCGGTGCACTTCTTTTGATCATTGGACCACAGGCTTTCTTTATCCCTTCATACATGCTTCTGATGTTTCCCTTATCACTTGCGATTTAAATGGACTCACATAACTTGATCCAATAGTCATTCGCACACTGCCTGGCAGCCTTTTGTACATCCTTCCTCGCTTTGCTTCAGCTCACTCAGAGTGTTACGCGTTGGACTTTCCTTGTTTCTTAAGAGAGCTATCTTCTTTTTATCAATCAAGGGCTGCAGTATCTGGCTGTTTGCCGCAAACCAGTCCTGCCTCTTATGATCCACAGTGCCGTAAACCCCTACCTCTGTTTTATAAATAGTTTCCTTAAGTTTACTCCATTTATCATTTACTATACAATTTTCTGATGTATCATTGAAAGCGTCTTCAAGTTGCTGTTGAAATTCAAAGCACTTTCCAGGATCGTGAGTGTTAGTAATATTAATCCTGGGGCTAGACTTGTGTTTAGCTGTGTAGATTCTCTTTGGTCTCAGTCTAACCCTTGCAACAACCAAAGAATGATCTGTATCACAGTCAGCACTGTGGTAACTTCGAGTTAATGATGTATAGGTTCAGATGTTGTCTCCGTGTGATAATGAAGTCCAGCTGATGCCAATGGCCGGATCTTGGATGTTTCCATGTGACCTTATGCATCTCTTTTGTTTTAAAAAAGGAGTTTGTAATACATAGGTCATTTCTAGTGCAATGCTCCAGCAGCCTTTGCCCATTATCATTCATGCGACCGATGTTGTATTTTCCAAGGCACACTGGCCATGAACTCGAGTCTTTGCCCACACGAGCATTGAAATCACCGAGCATATAAATGTAGTCGGATTTTGGACCTGCCTTGATCGCAGAGTCTAGCAGCTCATAGAACGTATCCTTCACATCATCAGAGGAAGCGAGTGTCGGTGCATATGCAGTGAGAATGGTGGCAAATCCACAAGAGGTTGCCAAGCGCAGTGATAATAATCTTTCATTACCTCCAGCTGGGATATCAATCATTCCCAGTAACGAATTCTTCACTGCAAAGCCCACACCATGTTGCCTTTGTTGTGCCTGCCCTCTTCCCTTCCAAAAAAAGGTGTAATTGTTTTCCCTGAGTGACCCTTCCTCAGCGAGGCGAGTCTCCTGCAGGCCAGCAATATCAATGTTAAGACGATTGAGTTCAGCATCAATCACAGCCGTTTCTCTCACATCGTCAATATTTGTCAAGTCAGTGGAAAATCCTGGACACATGGTTCTCACGTTCCAGGTTGCAAGCCGTAGCTTGAGGTTTCTATTCTTTTTATTAGTACCTGGTGCATTGGTTTTACAGCCTGCGATTCAGATTTTGTCCTAGCCCCAAGCATCCATTGAAGCAGACAGGCTGTGGCGGATCAGCACCCAATTTGCTGGGGGCTGCCCAGCTTGAGGCGGGCGGTAGCTGATCAATGACACCTGTAGGTGTCTCCCACCGTCAGAGGCAACGCGTGGCGCCCCATGTCTACGCCAACTGACAAGGACTTATAACCCGAACAGTTGCCTCTCGCTTTGATTCCGAGACCGGTTAAGACCAGGGATGGAGTTATTGCCTCTCCATAGCACAAAGCCTTGGCTAAAATAAAGAAACCATGTGTTGCCCATGCAGCATGATCCCTCTCTCGGCCTGCCTAGTTCACTCCAGAGGAAAGTTGACACCTATAATCTGGAACAAGACAAGCTGCACAATATTTGTGCACAATACACTTTTCATAATCTGCTTTCCTGTCTTTTCTGGAATAACATATGTTACTTTAGTACCCCATCTTGATATGTTCGGGGTGTGGTTTATTTCTATATTTTTGGCAGGCCTTTGAAAGGCCAAATAATCTTCAGTTATTTTATTTCTCAACCTTTTAGCTAATATCAAAGTGTAGCACCTGTGCTTCATCTGGTCAGGGACATATGCAGAAGCGATCATCCAAATAATACACAGGGACGTGAGGAACTGATGGGGCGGCTCTGGCATCTTCAGAAATTAACAAAAAAACGACCGCCTTCAAACTATTGACCTTTGCGCTAAGATGAAAGTATAGTCATCTGCACTTGATCTGACCAGGGTCCTCAGCAGAGGTGGTCATCTGAATGACACGGTGACGTGGAAGTTTTTATACCGGATATTCGTCATCCATGGTCACTGCTATAAAAACCTACTGCTGAGCGAGCTCACAACAGGTCTGCAGTCGTCAGAATCAGCAACATCCCACCTCCTCCCCAAACGCTCCATCCCCTCTCCCTCGACGAGTACCTTCAGCTTAAAGCCGCTTTAATCGCTGATGGCGGTTATCCCACAATACATTGTTTGGATGAGTCATGAGAAAGGGAATGCTGCAGTACGTCGTCACTTCTGTAAAGTTGGAGCAGCGGAGAGCAGGGAGCGACGAACCAACGAATACACTTTATTTTCAAAGAGTTAAGACTTGGGCACGCAGCCCCGTCTAAAGACACACGATGCTGGGAAATCAGAAAGGAGTGGCAGTACATGAGACACAAGGCTGTGCACAGACATGATCAGACTTTGGGCTATTGAATTGGAAGTCCAAACCATAATATATAGTAAACATCACACTTGACCGCTATTAATTTTTATTGGTAATTTACATGTATTTTATATAAGAATCTTTTTGGTATTGTTGCTTGTGTTTTGTGTTTGTTGATGTCGTCGTCGTCGTCGTCGTCGTCGTCGTTGTTGTCGTCGTCGTCGTTGTTGTTGTTGTTGTTTTTGTTGTTGTTTTTGTTGTTGTTGTTGTTGTTGTTGTTGTTGTTGTTGTTGTTGTTGTTGTTGTTGTTGCTCTCGCTCACTTTTATCTCAAGCGTACCCCAAAAACGCCGGTCTCCCCGGCCTAGGAGTTAACGTCTTTCTCCGTCATCCCGTATAATCTCGTGAGTAACGTAACCTGCGCGAGAATCGGTAGCGATTCTCGCCGTGTTGGTAACATACGGGGTATGTGAGCCGGTCGCTAAGAAAGCAATGGCAAACTACTGTGCGTAATCTTGCCTAGAAATCAACAATCAATTGAAAGATGCTGATGTTGACAGCGATGTCCTGTAAAGGATATGCGAACAAACAAAAAACACCATACACTGGACTGTTAGTGTTAGTATCACTGGACTGAATTTTGGGAGTGGATTAGCGTTCCCTTATTACCAATGTCCCTCAACATCCAGCGAAACCACTCCGACATCAGAGGTACTTGCATTTTAAGTCCACAAGTCAAGGACGAGAAGTCAACATTTTAGTCCAAGTGTCCGGTGTAGGGGTTGACCACCCTACCTCATCAACAGCACACCGGATATGTAAGAACGACGAGGACTCTTACCCATTCACCCATGCTAACCTAAATTACATATATAAATATATACATATTGTTGCATGTTACTTTGTCTACATTCTCTTACTTATTCCTGCCTCTCGCCTGTCATCGTCTGTTGTTTATTGATATAGGTAAGAAAAACTGTTGATCTGCACAAGTGGCTTTCCTATCACATTTATTTTCAAGAGTGGTTTGGTGATGTTTGTGTTGATAACCTTTTTTTTTTATTGGTTTGCTTTAGTTTTGTATCCATTCATTTTGATCGCCTAATGTTTACAATTAACTCCGCTATTAAATATTAATAACAATAATAAAAAAAACAATAATAAAACAATCGTCAGTGTATCTTTTACTGTTTATTGCTGCTTCTTCAATATGGAGTTAAGTGGTCTTCGTGGCCGCATGGTTATTGCGCTTGCGCTTAAATTGCCAGCGCCCTGACAGCGACCCAGTCTCTACACCGATCAAATGGACTGTGAGGGTGACTTCTCGTTCAGAAAGCAATGGCAAACTTAAAACAAGTTAGTTGCATATCGTTTACAGAATGTTGCAGTCAACTTCCGCATTTTAGGACTCTGGTGTCTTGTGAAATTTTATTTCAGTAGTTTGCCATTGCACTCATATCTTTGTATGGGAAACCAACGCAAGGCAGTCTACTTCCAAATCGCCCGTTCCAGTGTTTCCAATGCGGTATGCCATCTTACGAATTGCTTCCGTAACACCCTGGCCACGGAGCCGGCATTGGCAAGCTACTGAACGTAAAATTCCCTAAACAATCGACTTGTGATTTTAATTTGCTTCCAGTCTTCTTTCTATCTGTTTAATTGTGCTAACAAAATAAACATTGTGGTTCGATGAAGAATGACCTGGGCGATGAATTCGATGAAAGTGAGGAAGAGATGATCAATTGGTCTACCCGACTGTTCCATCCATCTAAATCCAGTGTCAAGACAAGTCAAGACGGCTGGAGATGAATACAGGTGCAATGGATGATCAGGGCGCTCTGCGTGCTATCTCGTGCTCATAACAATAAACATTTTACAGACCTGGGAGGGGGGGGGTGAGGGGGGGGGGGTGATGCACACCCTTGTCTCACAACTGTAAAGAAATAATTCTCGGACTCTCAGATGCGTTTATCAACACCGCTCACACGACTAGGCGGGTTGGACATTGAGATGTACGACTTCGCTCATACTGCTCCTTATGGCGGTACAGGTGGTTCTGTATTCGGCGGTCTGTTACACACAAGGTCCGAGACCCGATGGAGAGTACAGGATAAAAAAGGAATGCACAGTTTAAAGGCGAGAGGTTCGACTTCATTATCACAGATTTTATCAGATATGGCTCGTTGTATTTCCACAGAGCGACCTGTCGCAAGCGTTGCACAAAGCACGACATCCGCAGCTCCAGCGACGACTCCCAAGACGTTATCAGAGAGAAATCTCTAAAGCAGGCAGGCAGGCAGGCAGACAGACAGACAGGCAGGCAGACAGATAGACAGACAGACAGACAGACAGACAGACAGACAGATAGATAGATAGATAGGTAGGTAGGTAGATAGATAGATAGATAGATAGATAGATAGATAGATAGATAGATAGATAGATAGATAGATAGATAGATCGATCGATCGATAGATAGATAGATAGATAGATAGATAGATAGATTATACTAGGATAGATAGATAGATAGATAGATAGATAGATAGATAGATAGATAGATAGATAGATAGATAGATAGATAGATAGATAGATAGATAGATAGATAGATAGATAGATAGATAGATAGATAGATAGATAGATAGATAGATAGATAGATAGATAGATAGATGGATAGATCCCTGCCAGAAGCCGGGCCTTGTCAGCTAGTTTATTTATATAATCACGTTTCACGAAAGAACCCCCATTTGAAGACACCTCTGAATCTTCGCGCTGTTTGTATCAAAACTGAAATCACGTGAAAATTTTTTTAAATGCCGGGACGTGTCTTGGTGAAGCTGTAATACAGTTAAAATCATGAACGTATTTCTCTAAGTCGTAATTAATATACTGCATATAAACTAACTTTGAAATCTGCTGTAAAATCTCCAGAACAACAAATTTTTTGTTGGGTGGACATAATGATAAGGTTATATACTAAATATCATCATTTTCCCTCAGTTGGTTACTGAGATATTGAATTTTATATTGAGGCAACAAAACACACACACACTATAACACTATAATCATGATCATCATTCATCATTCATCATCATCATCATCATCATCATCATCATCATCATCATCATCATCATCATCATCATCATCATCATCATCATCATCATCATCATCATCTCATCATCATCATCATCATCATCATCATCATCATCATCATCATCATCATCATCATCATCATCATCATCATCATTATATCATCATCATCATCATCATCATCATCATCATCATCATCATCATAACATTGGCGTCTACAGCTGGTGTAAAGTGGAGACATGAAAACCAGCATCCTCTCTTGCGGTGGTGTGATGGTGTGTGTGTGTGTATGTGTGTGTGTGTGTGTGTGCGTGTGTGTGTGTGTGGTGCCTCCTTTACTATCTTGCTATCTGACTAGCGCCTCTGTGTCCTACCGCCCATGATTTGTGTATATCAGACATAAAAATGTGTCATATTCTGTGTAATTTTACCATGTATGTGCTATATGGCTACTAGAATTCCTTCTACAGATTTACACGGTCTACAGCAGACAAAAGAGGTGGTCAACTGAGAACTACTTAAAACGAAAAGTCAACCATGCGAGGTATGTATGCTGTCTTTTTTCTCACTGTTCTGTGTTATGGATCATTAGTAGTACAACAGGCGCTAACTAACTAAGAAGTCCGGTGCCACCACTGACGTCATATTATATAAATGTTCTATAATATAAAATAGTGGTATGGATCATAAGTAGTATGTGCTGTCTTAACTAAGTTAGAAATCTTGTGCTAGTACACTGAAATCATTTGTTATTATATAAAGACTCCAGCAGCAAAAACCACGAAATACCCCCTGCATTAATAGTACTACAGGTCATGTGACATTCCAAATTGCTGTTTGTTAGTGAAATAATTTTATATAAGCAAAATAAAGGGTGTAACCTGTTTGTTAAACATCTTTTCTCCACAGCTTTTTGACGTCCCATACATATACGTGTAAAAGAAGACATTACTCATTGTAAACGTTGAAGCAATACACATCACGTCATATAATACGCGAGAACCCATCAGCAGACATCACCCTCAACATCTAGTACTACAGCATCAAACACTACACCATCAACATCAAGAACGAATACATCACCACGTAAAAGTAAAGCACCAACAGACACGCAATCAACTAAAAAACAGAAACTTGATCACGAGGAAACAGAGGAAGCCGTTATAGTTGACGAAGTAGATGAGGAGCTAAAGACTGTAGACATCATCAGCGACTCTAACGTGCAGCAGAAATATAGAGATGTCTGGCCCTATCTTAAGACACATCAGAACATCCACAAATATGTTTCGACCTACAATTTTGTTCATCGACCAGACTCAACACAACCAATTGACTGGACCGAGACTTTAAAACCAATATTTGCTAGTCAGACATGCCGGTTTAAGATAAATTATTCACATCACATGATCTTGCGTCATAAGGAGACAAGAGAACTTAGATTTTTTTTTATTCTTCATCGAACAATGCATGCCATCTCGACGTCCCCCGCCTAGTTAACCACGAAAAAGACTTTGACTATTTTATAGAAATAGTTCAGGACAGTGACATGTTTAACTATGCCCTACATAACAGACCTGACACTAAATACATGGTAGAGACAATCCCCGCGACTAGTTTTTATGTATATCACATAAATGAGCATCCAATAGGATGCTGTGTAGAGGTCTTACCTACACATATACGACACAATCACGGTATCAATATTTTACAGCATGACTCAAGCAGCAAGCCATACACTGACATGTTATGTCTCTTTCGATGTCTGGCGGTATTCAGCGGAAAACCCATTAAAAATCTTAGGAAACATACAAATCAATTAGCAAGCAAGTGGCAGAAATATCAAAAGTTATAGTCGCTAGACAGTTTTCCGGGGGTTAGACTTATTGATATACCGGCAATAGAAAACTGTTTTGGGGTAAATGTAGATATTTTTGAGTTCAATGAGACCCAGGCCTTGGTCCCCAAACTTCGTAGTAGTGGGAAACATCCTAAGACTATGAGGGTATTACTGTATAAGGATCATTTCATGTATATCAATGATCTTGATAGAGTTGCCAGTCATTCGGGTGTAGCGAGTGTGGGAAATTGTGGAATGTTTTTCGGGATATGGATAGACATACCCAGACCTGTAATGGGGGGATAACTGTTAACAGTTATAAAGGAGGTATGTACTCCGTGACAGAGACTGTATGGGAAGCCATCAACTCATTTTGTGTGCCGGTGGATACAGACTACGTCTACCCCTATAGAGCGCCCTATGATTATGAGGCGTACTTTGTGAAAAACAATTTACCCGGACCCCGTCTGCCACATCACAGCGGGTGATTCTCAGGACTTGGTGAGGCAGATGGTTGAGTATCTGACTCAAATCGCTGATGCAGCGTCTACCGAATTACGGAAAGAGCATCCTTTGGTGTTAACAGCCTTAGAGGCTATAAACGAACACAAGCTCGTGGCTAGGTTAGACGAGTACCCGCGCGAGATGCCGGTGCTGGAGTTCAACTCAGGTCGGTATGACATTAAGTTAGTGAAGCCTTATCTGATAGAGTCCTTAATTTTTTCCACTGATGACCCTTTTAACTATGTAGTGAAAAGTAATAATAATTTAATGGCCATATCCACTAACAACCTTAGATTTGTAGACATTGTAAACTACCTAGCCCCGGGATTCAGTAATTCCAAATATTTAGCGGCGTATGACATCAAAGGGAAGAAGGGGGTGTTTTTGCTACGAGTATATGACATCCTTGGATAAACTAGCGGAGACTCGAATGCCTCCACACGAGGCATTTCATTCGCAGCTGAAAAACGCCAATATTTCTGTTGCCGAATACGAGGAATGCCAACGAGTATGGAGCGAGAACCATATGTCAACACTGGCAGACTTTTTGCGCTGGTACAATAATAAGAACGTAAAACCATTTATTGAGGCCTTAGACAAGCAAGTGGGATTTTACAAAGGGTTAGGTGTAGATATTTTCAAGCATGCCATTTCTGTCCCCGGGGTGACCCTTAGGTATTTGTTTAAAATTGTACCCAAGAACACCTACTTTACCCTGTGCTCCAATAAGGAGAGTGATCTGCACACCAAAATTAGACAGAATATTGTAGGGGGCCTCTCGATCATATATCATAGGTATCATGAGGTAGGTAAGACTAGTATTCGAGGGGTTAAGCCAGTTGAGAGTGTGAAAGGGTACGATGCCAATGCTCTTTACCTGTGGGCTTTGACACAGAACATGCCCACGGGTTTTCCTGTGATACGAAATGCAGAAGATGGGTTCAAGCCCCATAAAACCAGAGTTTATATCGTCCAGTGCAGAGAGTGGTTGGCATGGGTAGAACATTCGCTGGGTGTAGAATTAAAATCCCAGTTTAATGGGCGGGTGATGTCCCTAGGAGAAAGACACATAAGAGTTGATGGGTGGGACAAAAAGGATCGAATCGCCTATCAGTTTCACGGATGCTTATTTCACGAGCATGAAAACTGTGTGTTGACCCGTGGTCATGATGTTAACAAGGTTAGCCAGAATCCCTTGGCTGAACTGAATACCAACACGCTTGAGATTCGCAAGTACCTGAAAGAAGAGGTTAACGTGACGGTCGTGGAGATGTGGGATTGTGAGTGGCAGAGTCTCAAAAGGACTAATAGCGCCATTAAGAGCTTCATTAAATCCACATTCCCATCTGTCACACCCTGGCATCGTTACGAGGCCATAGACCACGAACAGATCATAAAGGCTGTTAAAACGAGACTTTGTTTGGTTTAATAGAGTGTGACATCCACGTACCAGACGAGTATAAAGAGTTATTTTCAGAGATGACGCCCATCTTTAAAACCATTGATGTGTCTAGAGCCGACATTGGAGAACTCATGAAGAAGTATGCTGAGACCCATAAGCTGTTGAACGGCTCACGTCGGACTCTAATAGGTAGCTATGTGGGGAAAAGATCCTATTGGCCACACCATTGTTAAAATGGTATCTGACACATGGTTTAGAGGTCACCAAAATATATCAGATCATCGAGTACAAACCTCAGAGGTGTTTTAAAAGGTTTGGTAAAGAGGTGTCTGATGCCACACGGGAGGGTGATCTATATCCGGCCTATACTATTAAGGCCGAGACAATGAAACTATTGGGAAACGCAGCCTATGGCACAACGTTAACCAACAAGGCCAAGCATACCAATGTTTCATATTGTCGCGGGGCTGGCACGTCAAAGTTGGTGAATCAACCTCTGTTTAAGAAGATGACCATGTTGTCAGATGATGTGTTTGAGGTAGAGTCTCTGAAAAAGACCACCTTATGGGATCTAACCCAGCAAATAGGGTTCTTTGTGTACCAGTACTCAAAGCTGCGCATGTTAGAATTTTATTATGACTTTTTAGATAGGCTTATAGCTAGGCAGGATTTTCAATTGTGTGAGATGGACACAGATAGCTTATACTTAGCTCTTAGCACACCGAACCTAGCACAAAGCTCCAGGAAGAATTTTATAGAGTGAATAGCTCCTGGTTCCCGGCTGAGGTCTGTGATAGCCATCAACGGGAATATATTAGGCATAGGGGAGGTGTACCAGCCTATAACACGTGTGAGGCTAAGGGAGTCTTCGATAAAAGAACCCCTGGGTTATGTAAGTTAGAGTATGAGGAAAAGGGGATGGTCTCCTTATGCAGCAAGACCTATCACTGCTTTGGAGACTATACCAAGACCAGCACGAAAGGGCTGACAAAACAACACAACACCCACCTAGACAGAGAAGTATTTCTAAACGTCCTTGACACCCAGACAGCGACTGGAGGGACAAATATAGGGTTTAAGACACAGGCTTCCTCTGTGTACACGTATCATCAACACAGAGAGGCTTTATCATATTTCTACATCAAAAGAAAAGTACACGCAGGCAATTATTCCATATCACCCCTAGATATATAAGTGTAAATATGTAAATACACCTTTTCCATTTTTCCCACTACCTTTTTCTACTTCTGTTCTATTAACGCGGTGTACTGTGAAAATAAAAGACTCAATGTGTGTGTGTATGCTTTCGTTTTGTCTATACCATTGAAAAAATAAAAAAAGACTATCACTTTATGTCACTGATGTGTAAAGTCACATGTTTTTCCTTGAGTGATATTGAAAATTATTGAATATTATGCTAACAATGTTTTATTGGACAAAATAAAAGATATGAAACGAAAAAAAAATATTTGTTTTGTTGGTTTATTGAGTGGAATGCTTGACATGGTTTCCATCGGTTTGTTTTCTTGTTTATTCATGTTGTCGTCTTTCTTGTTTATTCGTGTTATCGTCTTTCGTGGTAAGTGAGGGTGTTTCTTCATATTGAGTGTAGCTGTGGAATGGAATAACAAATGACCTGCCAGAGGCAGCACAGAAAACACCACATAAAAACAAACCAAGATAACACAAATTTTCTTTTTTCTTCATTTTTATTTTCACTTTATACATATTGTTTATTCACATAATTGTCTCCTGTGGGCTGTCATCTGAATTTGGTAGACACACATCTGACTGCTGGATACACATCTGGGATGGATTGATCACACATCTGAGGTACATCACTCATCTGGGGTTGGTAACACGGTTGCTTGGGTAGAGTCTTTTGACTTGGGTATCTTCGTTTAGTACATTTTTTGACCTGGACTGTCTTTCTTCGTTTAGTGTCTTGTTTACTGACTTGACTAATTTGCTGGCTGAGTCTATCAAAGTCTTTTAGGATCTCGCGATGCAGAGTTATCAATTGCTCATATTCTTGACGAGTAAATGTCATGCCCAATGGGGCAGGAAACCTGTTCTCGGATTCACCAAAGAATCGACGGATGTGTAACTTGGTCGATCCTCTGTAGGATGAGACAAATACAGCCTTGACGCCATCTCCTACTGGTCTAACAATGTCACCATTACGAGTCAGGTAAACCCAGTTAGCTGTGTTGCGTTCTGTAGTCATCTTCAGAATGAGCTATTGGTACCTGTATCGGGTTTATATACTAGTGTGTAAACTGGTTATATCGTCTCAACTGCATTACTTATGGCATGACTAGGCGACGTAATAGCCGATCGTTGACCCATTGATTGTTTGAAAAAGGCTGGATAATGCGGGTCATGCTCGCCCCACGACTTTTCATCAGGATGAAATATATAGCGTAGAGACCACAGGCGTTGCTTAACACCTCTTGTTAGACCCGTGTATTATACATGAGCGGTGTGTCTGAATGATGGTCAATAAAATTGTGCAGGTCACTGTGTAAGGGCGGCACTCCAAATGAATCAAAGTACTCGCATTTGCCTGACCCATCGTAGTACATGGCGACCCAGTGGGAACCTGGTTCATAGCTAGGATCAGTGTTTACAATAAAAACCGCTGGTCTGCCCCTATCTAGATGTCGGGGTAGTTGATCTCGAGCGCACACTCTGACCTGTAGTCGACGAACATACGTATCAGCTAGTAGTATTTTGGTAATCTGTTGCGTATTCATTATGAAGCGTAATCTGTTAGCACTTGTCTGGTCTTGAATACTTCAATTATCACGTCGTGCTCGGCGTAGACGATGACTTGTAATGGCTCTGGGGGTGTGTTGAACTTAAATTCCGGTGTTAAAGGCCCCGTCCTCGGCATCTCAAACTGGTCTCCGTCTAGTAAACTGGGACTCAGATCAAAGGCATACAGTGTATACCTATACTTGAATTGATTATAGTCAATTGAGTTTCCGGCGTCTTTGCCTACTAGACCCATGGCTAGGTTAGTACCAAAATAAGCCCGTACGTACTGATTGCGCTCAAAGTCCATGGTCAGTGGTTTGCTGGTGGCAGTTCGACCGTCGACGGTTACGTTTAGGTACGTCAACCCAAAAGTTTGAAAACTATACGGGTTATAACTGTAGGAACCGTTGAAAGCTGCTGATGTAACAAGACCAATCACGACGCACGACGCGGTGTTTGACTCATAAACAAATTGTCTTGAGTGTGAGATAGCATTCCCTGGGGGATAGCTATTGTTTTTAGCACCACACGATTGAAGGGGAATTTCGCGTTAGCTCTCATCAAGGCTTTCTCGTGGGCGAGCGCGATGGCTGGATTCAGTCTGGCTTTACGAACCACCAACGTGACATGAGTTATAATTGATGAATAACCAAGCTCCCCGTCGGGGGCCAAGAGGTTAAAGGTGGCCTTGGACGGAGTCAGCTTAATTTTCACATCCACACCGTTTATCATGTAGCGATCTTGCACAAAAATATCGGCGTGTAGTCGACCCATCAAATTTATTTCTTGACTCTCACTGGCTAGTTGGCGTCGTGTTCTTAGCCCCTTGTTGTTTTCGCCGTGCGTATCATCGAGGAATTTAGCCGTGTCATAGTAATAGAGGGCGCTGAGAGATGACTCTTTTTTTGCTCCTTCCCCATCGTTCATGCCGCTTCCAAGTAGACTCTATAAGGATAGGTATTTTCACTAGGGGTGATTAGCGTGTAGTTGAGTGAGACGTCCACTTGAGAAAATAAACTGTGCAGGTAATAGTTGACGGGAGCGACATCGGCCGTGGGTGGTAGTTTGTCACCGTTGGTAGTGTGACTTTAGCTCTGATGTGTAACAAAGTGTTAAACAGATCCAGATACTCTTCACTGGCGCCAGAGATGGCAAATTCTATAGGTGCGCCGGTTGCTAGTGAGGCTAAAGGATGTATCTCCAGAAACTGTCCCTCTTCCACGGCTGTCTGCGTGGGTGGTACGCTAAATAGATCCAGACCAGAATGAAGACACTCGCAGGAATGAGAGTGAATCAGAGCCATTATGCAAAGATATCCGAGTGGTGATGCTTCTTCTTATGAGCTCGACGTTGTGTGGGGTTCAGTTTTATACGTTTACTGGGTTCACTAGGTGGCGCTGCGCGTCTCTTTCTTCTGATACCGCTACCTGATTGGCTAACGTGGTTGACAGCTCCTTGCAGTAGACGCTGACCGGCTTGCTTGGCATGCTCTTTGAAGGAATCCCTAACATTCCTACCAACCAAAGCATCTTGGGCCACTCGCAGACCTGTCCCGAGACCTTCTCTGAGTAGGGCCTTACCACCGGTCTTTAACCAAGGTAGAATCGTGCGACCGAGTCCACTGAAGAAACTGCCGATACCACGACCTCTCTGACTCCGACCACCCACAAAGACCAGCATGCCATGTCCAGCTTGATTACAGTAAAAGTCCTCAAAGAGTCTGGGATTTCGACGTAACGCCACGTATTTCATTATTCTAGGTCTGATCTCCTCCGAATTCGAAAATGTAACGTCAGCACTGAAGTCCCGGAAGTGAATGAGACGTTTGTGCCCGTATCGGTGGTTAAAAGGATTTCCACCGTGTCGAAGGAGTACCGACTCAGCGGTACGTAATGAGGTTTGTCATAGGCGCGATACACCGGCGCCGACAGCTGACTCATGATAGGAACCGTCCTCAGTAATGGAACCATGACGTCTTCGACTAGTCTAGCCGCTATGAGATCGCAGTAGACGTAGATATTTTGCAGGTCGTTATTTAGGTCTATCGCCAGTTGGCCTTCCATTAATGGGTTGGTGTGTGATATCTTCGAGGAGTGAAGTCCTAATATCTCTTTCAGTTTTTCGCTAAACATAGCCAAGGCCCCCGCTTCGAATATTTTCACGTTGACTTTCTTTGAGGTATTATCGAAATAGAATCTGATTCGCGGCTGATCGTCCACCTCCGACTCTTTCATTATTCTATTCAGCTCCGCTATAAACGCGTCAGGTGAGCTGTATAGGCCTGGGGGACACGGTTTTCTGGAATTTCCTCTGGTGGGTGAGTTGTATCTTATCCGTACTTCATGCTCTAGCACATTGCAGTAGTAGTTGAGAAATTGAATTTCGGCCAGACCTACTTCGTAGTGTTGATTCACCTCAATAGTTTGCGGTAGCTTGACGAAATAGTGACCTGGCGTGTTCTTGGGAAACATGTTCGGCGAAGCATTGCTCGATAATGTCACTAAGAAACTCATATTTTAGGGTTTGGTAGCATGTAACCCAGACAAGCTGCTTAGCAGAGCGATCCACAACTTGCCCTCGGCTGCGTCGACGCTGTCTCGAGACAGATTGAATAGTGATACGGCAATGACGGGTATATAACGATCAGTTGACAAAAGAAGACAATCTCTAGTCGCGGCACTCGCCGACTAAACATGCACCAGACCGAGTTTCTTTCTCCTTCTGTGGTATTTTGTGAGTTATTTTCCACGTTGGTTTCTTCCATTAGTATCTGGTTAGGTCTGAGACCCAACTGTTGAATGACTTGGGATACCCGAACCACTTGACTAAGTACTCTTTACCACATCGCCTGGGTCGTTCTTGTAAGACTGATTCGACGCGATACAGTTGTTTGTCTCCGACGAGTTATATTTCTTCTCAGTAGAATGAGCCTTGAAGTTCTTCCCCCGAATCGTCTTTTAGCACATTCGTGACCAGACTCGTCTGTTATACGACTGACGGTAAAAAGTTCTTCTGTCCACGAGGGCGTATACCCCTTTTAAAAAAGGTTGTTTGGGTTGAGCCAGACGGACTCGATCACCCGGTGTAAAATACACTTTTCTATCGAAAGTCTTCTGATACAGATTATTCCACACCTCGTTTTGATTCGTATAGTTGACTTATGTGGGTGCCATGCGAATACTTCTGTGATACGACCCGTTGTAGTTGCGGATCAGTTTATCACATCGACGTAGCGAAGTTTATTGGTCTTGGTGAAATAGCGCCACATTTTTATTTCAGGGTTCGATTGAATCTTTCCACTATCGCGGCTTTCACATCTTTATTCTCAGTGGTAAAGAAATGCACACCTTGATCTTTCAGAAATTTTAAAAAAGTCCGGTTGATAAATTCCGACCCTTTATCGGTCTGAAAATGTATCGGTTGTCTATCGGTAAAAATTTTACTCACAGCGCCCACTAGCTCTTTCCCCGTTTTCTTCTTGATCGGGATGGCCCAAGCATATTTACTAAACACATCGAGACACGTCACTATGCACGACATCCTATCATTATATCTTTGTAATTTTCTCATATCTATCATATCGGCTTGAAACTGTTGATTTATACCACCTGTTATGGTTTGACGTCTCTGAAAACGACGACGGATCGGTTTATGTAACGTATAAGTATCCTGATGTCGTAGCTAAGTCTCTATATTCCGCAATTTAGTATTTCGTTTTAAAGCGGCGGTTCCGCCGTAGGCTCCAGGATTCTGAGGGTCGTAGTAATATTTTCTTAATTGCGAGGCAATTTTTCCCACTTGGGTGTAGGTATCCTACTCTTCTTTTTGCCTCGCCTGAGTTTGTAAGGTGGTGTTGTCTCGACTGGTTTGGACTCGACTACCTGACTTTTAGTCGCTTCAATAGGTGTTGGCTGACTTTTAGACAGCGTCGGTTGAAGCGGTGTATCGGCGACTGACTTCGGGTTTTTATTCCTTGATATCCACTATCCCCAATGGTTTATGTCTGTACTGTTCAAGTCGAATCAGATACCGCTGCAAAGTCTGTTGATAAACGCGAGCTTTTTCCCGTGGTGGTAGATCTTCGTTATCTAGGACATGTTGCATTTGATGATCCAAGTCGCGCAAGTTATCTGTTAATGTGTCGGGTGGTATGTAGGGTTTTTCCAACATCCGGGGATCGATCAAGATCATTTTATTCATTATAAGCCCACGATACCTTTCAGCACGTTTAGAATAGGACCTAATAAAGCGCCCATGAAACCACCTTGCTGCAAGATGTGTTTCCTCTTCTTGATAGATAGCTTCTTACGTGTGAGCGCTCTCAGACTGTTCTTGTGTCGCCGCAATCGTCTCTTCTAAACCGGTGTCAGTGGAACATAACCTTTTAAAACATTGTGACAGCACTCGCATATTGATTGGACGATGTCTGGGGAAGCCGATTTAATGAAGGCTTTAGCGTCAGCCGGTTTCGCCTCGCCCAGAAATCGCAGCATGGCCCCGTGACGTTTTATTCGGTGGGACATATTATTTAGGTACGTAGACGACTTCACGCTGATCTGAAAAAATATGACTTCGTAAGCGGAGTTGATCCGGTGTTTCCTGTCGAAGGTTAAACAACAAATAACCGTGTGGAGCCGCTGTCGCGTCCTTAAAATTCTTTTGGACATATGACACGCGGCTTGGATACATCTGTTTGGCCAGGTTGGTAATCTGCGACCCGTCACGTGGGTTCTTAAATACCACTAGGTAATGTGAATTCAAGCTAATAGTTCTTTGTTCTTTATTCTTCCCAAAGAGATTCTGGACTATATACACAACATTAAGGTTGCGATGATGACTACCTTTAGTAAACAGTTTAGTCACCCTATCATCTGTTTTGGACATTAGGTCATCTATTACCACTAGACGACGTCTATCACCTATCCACTGTTCCATATCAGGCAAGCCTTCGTTAAATGTAATGCCCTTTATTGTCTCATACATGGATTGCCATTCTTCGTAGCACCATATAATCTCCTCTGGAATGGGATCGACCATATCTGATAAATGAGTCAGAAACTTTTACACGAAGACGGATTTTCCACATCCTGTTGGACCCGCAATCAAAGCTGTAAAAGGATGTTTCCATCTTGGATCCATGACTAATAATAATCATCTAAACACCTTCTTACGTATTTTATGGGACCCCACCGCCGCCACCCTCATCGCCACCTTTACCGCCGCCCCCCACCCGTGTGCCCCGGAACCGGAAGTCAGTCGGAAGTAGTCATCACGACAACCGGAAGTAGTCACCCAGAACCAAGAAAAACACCCGCCAAGTTCAAAATATCTGGGTCACTTGAGGTCCGTTTTTGTGACGAAACAAGATGGCCGGATAACGCCGCAAAGAACGTTTTATCGGGGGTTGAAACCCCAAAACATACTTAATTTGCACATTGTATACTACTACTGATGTCTCGGAAGCTGAAATATTGTGGCCATGTTAAGTGTCACGTGGTTTGGTCAGAACCGGGTTAGAAGGCGTAGTTCCTGAGAGAAGAGCCAGGGGTTGACCAACACGACATTGAACACGGGACATTGGGGACGCCTTGGGCATGGACATAAATGAGGAAGGGGAACTGGCAAAAGACGGGCTGTGATGAGAGCGACGTTCTGTAGGATACATGCTAGCATGATGATGATAATTTCCCTGACCTAGTTGCCAGGTAAGCATGTGTTCAGGTATTGTCCTTTGCTTGTCTTGTTTAAACAAAAGAACAAATGCATCCATGCTTCAAGAGCTGAATATTGAAGAAGGTTGGCTATTAAAACAATCAAACAAAACAAAACAAAATGAAATATTTTGGTCAATTGAAACGTCACGAAAGTTTGGAGAGAACAATAATAGAGGGGTACATGCCTATGAAGAGAGGAAGAGGAAGAAGAAGGCCAAAGAGAAGATGGGTGCAGGACGTGGCGGATGATCTCCAGATGGGTGTATCAGACGCGGGGATCGAGAGGTTTTCCGGAAGGTAGTGATGGGAGCTAGGTTCTGCAAAGGACATGCTACTGAATGAATGAATGAATGAATGAATGAATGTCTCATTTACAGGACATCGCTGTCAACACCAGCATTTTACTGCTGTTGTTGTAGTCTTGGCAAGTTTACGTTCAGTATTTTGCGTGTTCAGGTATGGTCCTAAAACCATCCCTAACCTTTCACTGAGAGCATTGTGAAAACATTGGAGATTAAAGATATTAGAGACAGAGCTGGACAGAGAAAAACAATGCTGGATCAGTTGATAGATCGGCTAAGAAGAATATCGGATATTGAGTTTATCAAACATACATTCGATAGATGGTTGTGTGAATAACCCACAAGGACAACAACACAGATGGAGATAGAAAATAAAACAGAGATGAGAAATAGAGACATAAAAACAGGTTAGCCACATTTCTTTTACATGACGTCACGGTCAACCCCAGCATTTTTTGCTGTTTGTAATTTCTTGGCAAGCTTACGTTCAGAAGTCTGCCATTGCTTTCTGAACGACCAGCACTCATACTATTGTATGAAAATCTGCGCAGGGCGGTCTGCTTCCAAATCGCCCGTAGCTGTGTTGTGAACGGGGTATGCGAGAATACGAATTGGTTATGTAACCCCTTCGCCACAGAACAGGCTGATCCATAAGACGTATCCGAAATCGAACCCACATCTTCCGGAACGTGACGTAGGTGGCTGAACCATTTCGCCACGGAGACCCCGTATGCAGGATATCACCACTGGAGATCTTCATGTACGACACTACCCTCCTGGCACCAGAAGAGAGCCCTGCCCGCCGCATACCTCCACGTCTTTGATTTGTAAAGAATCGCTTTCATTACACATGGTTATCTCCATAAGTGCTCCACCCTCCTCCCGTAGATAATGCAAGGAGACATTTAATGCTGCTACTTGTTGTTTGTGCTAATACTTGTATAATATTTATATCTATTGGTTTGCCTTTCATTTTCATCATAATACCTCTATCTGTAATACACCAGTAACCATTAATTGGCTTGGCTGTTATTTTTAATCAAATAGTAGTTCTACTCCTTTCTTGTGTGTATCACCTCCAGAATAAATTATTGTGTGTTTTTCTGTTGCAATTTTGACGATCCCTTCCATCTCATCTCACCCATGCCTAGAATATTCTCCATTTTCATGCTTTCCACTTCTCTTATCACATTGTTCAACTGTCCCAACTCATTTCATGTCCTAACATTCCATATTCGTATTTGAAATTTATTTCCCATTTTAAATTTTAGTTCTTATTTTAAATTTATTCGTTATGATTTCGTCATGAGTAACTGGATGAGGGTCTAGTGTCACATGTGGCTCATGACTGTCCCTACCGGACGAGGATGTCCTAAGATAGTCATTAATGTCGTTCACTGCCTCTGATATGTGACTATTCATGAAATCTTGGGAAGATAATATAATGGTTTCCCCTTGACGTCCACATCCACATGGGGGTCTTTTATGTCTGCTTTTGACAGCCATTTATCAGAACAAGTGCGTACCCTGCTCTGCTCAGCAGCAGATGTGTCCACATATTACCGGTGGATACTCGGTCCCCAGGGCTGCGTTTGTCATACCATTGTGGGTTTCCCATCCTCTACCACTGGGAGGTGCAGTTGGGATTTTCCCTTCCTACAGTTATGGTTTATGATGGCCAAAACTCCCCAGTAAAGCTGAACTATACATACTCTCAGTCCTGTCTTCTGTCTCCCATGGTTTTAAAACAACTGTCATCTCTTTTTGATTACATACCAATGACCAGGGCATACGAATAGCATCTTCTTAAGAAAATCTTACCAATCGTAATTTACAAACAATTCTGTTCAAACAACTTCGGGGGTGGCCACATATATAAAATAAACAAACAAAATTAATTTAAGGCAAGGGACATAACGAATTAACATATCAAGGGGCATTACCTAAGATAAAACTATTTCTAACATTTACAGTTCTAGTAATTACAATGCAATCTTTTCGTTAATTTCTTTTGTAAATAAACCTTCAACACCAATCTATAATGTTTGCGGTTACATCTACTAATAAAACACAAACTGTGTTTTAACACAACTAATATATTACTTTATTACATTGTTTTTTGCATAGTAAATTTTGGTAATATGCTTTCATGGATTTTATGCTTAATACATATAAGTGTACAATTTCTCTGATATTCTGTAAGTTGTTATATTTTTGACTGGCCTTTGAAAGGCCAAATAAACTGTGGATGTTATATTTCTCAGCCTTTTAGCTTATATGAAAGTGTAGTAACTGATCTTGGTCTCGCCAGTACCACATGCAGAGGCGGTCATCCGAATGACACACAGGGACGTCAGGACCTGACGGGGCGGGTCAGGCCCCTGTGGGAACCCCTGAGCCTTTATTAAAAACTAAACAACAATCGTCTTCAAATTATCCAATGAATGAATCACCCAAATAAACGAGAAGTAGATTGTGAGCTTTACTAAAACACGACTACAAGAGACAAAGTGGACGTTGCGGCCAAAGCCTTCGTCAGCACAGGACAAACAAATACAAACCAACACTAAACTACATGAAACACACTATGACAATATTAAACTATTAAACTAATTAAAATTAAATGTACTCATCTGAATACTGTGTCCTAGCTTGGAAGGTCTGACACACGTAGGGCGCCAGTGGATCAATAGACCGGATGTATGGTACACGGGTCAAATGTCAAGCGGGAAGGGAGTGGGGTGGAGACGCGCCCATGTGTGCGGAAAAGTGAAATTAGAGACCGGCAAAGATGTTACGGACGCAGATGACAATTAGCAATTATCGTTAAGCGCTCGAAACACCGCTGTGGAAACCTATATAGTGTTCGTACACACAGAGAGGCATGAGTGGCGGTCGTTCAGAAAATGATGGCAAAACACCGAACGTAAATCCGCCAAGAGAGTTGACTGTGATGTCATACAAAGGATCTGCACGTACCCAGATGGTGGACTGTAAGCTAGGGGTGGGAGGGGTGGGGTGGGAAGTTAAATTAAGCTGTGTTGGACATTAAGGCCGTGAGGGGAGAGTGTGCCCAACTGGAAGATGAGACGGTGTTCCAATTTCTTCCGATCCCGTTCGTGGGATGCGCATGATTTGATGGCTGTGACCTGTATGTCGGCTATGCCATGGTGGTCAGGACTGTTGAAATGTATGGATACTGGTTTCTGGGCGCCGCTGGTGATGTCAGAAAGATGTTGTCGAAATCTGTCCCCAAGACGTAATCTTGTCTCACCGACATATCTCATGTCGCAACGTGTGCAGGTAATCGCATAGATGACGTTGCGACTGATGCATGAGAAACCCTCACGGATGTGGAAGGTCGTCTTAGGGAATGTCAGACTCTGGGTTTGAAGTACGTATGGACAGGTCTTGCAAACCGATCGAAGACACGCCACCGTGCCAGGAAGAGACTGGTGAGGTTGGGGTAGCCTAAATTATCCAGCTTTGAGCTAAGATCAAAGTGTAGTAACTTCACTTGATCTGGCCAGGGTCAGAAGCAGGGGGTTCATCTGAACTACACCCGGGGAAGTGGAACCTCATGGGGCAACTCTGGCCCCGGTGGAACGTTGCGCCATAATTTAAAATAAAATAAGATTTTTTTTTTTACACGGACATACGCCATTCACGTACACTGCTAGAAAACCCACTGCTGGGCGAGCTCAGAGCAGGTATGCAGCCGTCAGAAGCAGCCACATTTCTTCCCCCCCCCCCCCCAAATCCCACCCCCTCGACAAGTACCATGCGTCCATCACGTACCTCACACTTCCCGGGGGAGGGTATTCCCCTGTGCCCTTCTCCTGCCGTGCGCTCACATCCTTATTTCCAGCTTGGAAACGCTTTAATCGCGGGTAGCGGTTATCCCAAAATAACGTGTCATGAGAAAGGGAACATTGCATTATGTCGTCACGACAGTAAAGCTGGAGCGGAGGAGAGGCAGGGGGACACGAATGAGTGAACTTTATTTTCAAAGGGTTAAGAATTAAGCACGCAGGCCCGTCTAACATTCTAGAAAAAGAGATATGCTGGGCCATTTGGCATTATGGCATGGGGGAATATCAACATCAGAAACCAGTGGCAGCACACGAGACACAAGGCTGTGCACAGACATGATCACCTTCGCAACAAATTTGGGATATTGGATCGAACATCCAAACAACAATATCAATCAATCAATCAATCAATCATGTGCCATGCCGGAAAGCGTGGGTGGTCATAACTCGCCATTTCACTCGATCACCAGTGTCGTGGATCAGCTGAAAAGTGTTCCTGTCTCGTCCATGCCATGTTGCCAAGCCATCCAGGTATTTTCCTCTCGGTCTTCCTCTTGGTCTGTTCCCTTCGATCTTGCCAGTTGTCACCAAGTTTTCCAATTCGATTTCTTCTCATAACATGTCCAAAACATTTTGACTATCTACGTCTAATTTCTCTAATCAGTTTACGATGTTCATTTGTCTCCTGTAGTACTTGGTCATTGGTTTTTCTGTATGTCCATGGTATTCTTTGCATTTTCCTCAGAAACCACATTTCTGCAGCCACCAGATGTTTTTCAGCTTGACTGCTCATTGTCCAAGTTTCACATTCATACAAAAGAACAGGTGCTATGTATCCCCTCAACACACTTTTTCTCGTTTCAATTGACATCTTTTTAGTGGTCAGAATGTTGTTCATCTTGCTAAAAGCTACTTTCGCCATGGAGATTCTTGTTCTAATCTCTTCAAGGCATCTCCCATCAGATGTTATGACTGTTCCAAGATAATTGTACCGATTCACTTGTTGAAGAATATTTCCATTTACTTGAATATTACATTGTGGCACTTCTTTCTTCCCAGTGACGACCATAACCTGAGTCTTTTTACAATTTAATACTAACCCCAGTTGCTCACTGTGTACAACAACACAATATATAATAAACATAACACTTGATCATTATTAGTTTGTATTTTGTTTGGTAATTTAAATGTATTCGATTGGAGTCTGTGTTTCATATTGTTGAATGTTAGTTTGTCCACACTTTCATACTCATGTCTGTCTCTCACCTGCCGTCGTCTGCTGTTATTTGATGTAGGATAACACACCATTGACCTACACACGTGGCTTTCCATTCACATTAATTTTATACAGTGGCTTGGTGCAATATTACTAGAGTGTTATTACTTATTTTCTCCTGCCATCACATTCCTTCTATTCGACAATATTTCCAAATTTTGAAACCTTCAGTTGTATCCTTGGATTGTTTATTCGTTGTCCACATTTCAAAACATAGGTTAATTAGTTGGTTAATTAGTTGGTTAGTTAGTTAGTTAGTTAGTTAGTTAGTTGATTGGTTGGTTGGTTGGTTGGTTGGTTGGTTGGTTGGTTGGATGGTTGGTTGGTTGGTTGTTTGGTTGGTTGGTTGGTTTGGTTGGTTGTTTGGCTGGTTGGTTGGTTGGTTGGTTGGTTAGTTAGTTAGTTAGTTAGGTTAGTTAGTGTCACAGTCTCACATGAGGGCGGTATTAACATAAAGATAATAGAGTGTGGAGAAGGGATAGAACTCCAGCTAAAAGGAAAGAACCGAGTCACTCGAAGGCTCGAATAACTCAGAGCCTTCTCGAAGGACCGGTCAGCGTGTCCACAGCCCCGTGGACACCGATGGAGCCCGTCGATTGCGGGGTCCACGAGAAACTCGGAGAGAGTTACCACCCGTGTCGGATTGCGACACGTGTGGAAAGGCAGACACGGACTGGACATCGAAGAAGCAACAGGGCTTACCTTAAGGGGGACTTGATAGATTAAAACCCAAGTGTATTTAGGGGTCTTACGCATACGTTAGATAGCTCATAGAGTTGTTGTATTGATCATGTATTATTGCTTTATTGTAAACTCCTGTGATACGCAACTCGAGGGTTGCTGGCTGCGAAAACCTTTCTTCGCCAGCTTACTGTAACATAATATAAATAAATGATGTTCGATTGTATCTGAACGGAGTTTGTTGCCTGTATGAGCCCGAGTTTCATTCCCCTAGGTACATCTTCAGATGAAGAAACTGAACAACAGAACGAATGCAACACCCATAATGAAAGTGCGAATGAGTTAGGTAATGCGGTAGAGATCATTAACACCATCACTGATAACACATGTAACACCTGCAGAAAATTTCAGCTTGATACCACTTTATTATGCGGCCACACAATCCCAGTGTCTAACGAAATGGCCAACGCAGCCTTAACATCAACAGGCAAGTTAAAATTTGCGACAGGTTTTGTTAATAACAAACAATGTACACTAATACGTGATAGCGGAGCAACTCTTTGTGGAATTAAAAGAACATTAATTAATGACAAAGACTACACACACAAATACGTAACATGTAGCACATTCGCAGGCACCATCGAAAGATACCCCCTAGCACTGGCCGAAATTCAAACACCTTTTCTATCAGGACAAGTGCTATGCGCAGTATTGGAAAAGCCTTGCGCAGATATTACACTTGGAAATCTTCCTAACCTAAGATCCTGCTCTGAAGAAATCAGAGAATGGGAACAGAAAAACTGCATCCAGAAAGCAAACAGTAATTCCAGAACTAAAGAACACATTTGCATGTCTCAAACTGCCAAAAGCACAAGGGAGACCACCAATGACGGAATTCGAAACGAATTCACAGAGGTGCATAACACGGGGGGGGGGGGGGGGGTCGAATCGTTCAATGACACCATCAACATAAAACCTCGAATTGAGGATGCAACTGAAACACGAAATTGTGAACCTGTAAATGTGCAACAACAGACAGAAGACGCCAATATAGTGACAAAACAAATGACTCACATAACCCACATGAACAACTCAAGAGAGACAACAGGGGACACTAACCGTACTAACAGAAACGACATAGACAAGAACAACGATGACAATTCTACTTTAACCACACATTCTCTTAATAACGGAAACGACGAAGTCAACGACACAATAGCAACACCTCTTCTTAATCATGACAAGCATCTTGACGAGTCATTACAAACCGACTCGACTTCTTTAAATTACTCCCAACCGAAACCATATTATGCCAGGAACAACAATAACAGAAGCACAGCAACGACAGTACTTCTTAACAACACTACTACACAAGACAATGAAAACAACTTCACAGTACGGACAGTTTCTCGTGAGGACAAAACCTCAGTTACCAAACCAACAACTGAGAGAACTCATAATTTCCAACTTTATGAGTCGAAAGAATTTGTTTCTCTGAGAA
Source organism: Cepaea nemoralis (assembly GCA_014155875.1). Lineage (NCBI taxonomy): Eukaryota > Metazoa > Mollusca > Gastropoda > Stylommatophora > Helicidae > Cepaea > Cepaea nemoralis. The sequence goes on along the minus strand of JACEFZ010000517.1, from coordinate 1,070,312 downwards.
CTAGAAACAATTACGGCATGAATTCCAAGAAACATAACCAAGGAATACAAAGATATCCAAGGGACACTACTATTGACAAAGAAGCATTAGTAGCAAACGAGTGTCATCATATGTGTTCCTCGCAAATTTATCATCAATCAAGAACACATAAAACTAAAACAGAAATAACATCATCATGCAACATTCATGCAAGCAAACAATATGCAAATAAACAAACACAAACAATTAACTTCACACAAAATCAAAGTCAGAAACGTTTGCATACAAACACACTGCTTTATCGCATGAACAAAAACACCAAACGATGCGGATCTAAATACAGCAGTACAAAGACTACCAATTTTTTCTAACCCACCCGTATTGAGATTACCAAACATAGATATACCTTTTATTCTGACCACAGATTCGGGTGCTATCGCAATTGGAGGATGCCTGATGCAGGAGTATCAAGGCGTGAAACATTCAATACTCTATGTCAGCCGCAAGCTTAAAAGGGCAGAAATCCGTTATTCCACAGTTGAGTTGGAGGCATTAAGTCTACTTTTTTGTATGCGTCGTTTATCTAAGTTCCTCTTAGGTTCCCATTTTGCTGTTTTGACCGATAATTCGCCACTGCTGGTGATGAAAGAAGGCAACTCCAAAGAATCATCGATTAGCAAGATATTGTCTTCTACTTCAGGATTTCGACTTTGAAATCCGTCACATCAAGGGTACGGATAATATCATTGCTGACCTATTATCACAACAGACCAATGCACCAATAGACTAACACTATTCACATTAATTAGTCGCCATATAATAAGCTGTGATATTTTAGTCTGTTGCATAAAACAGTGTACCTTTACACTTACTGTAGAACTGTGATTCAGAAGTATCAACTGCTAAGTGAATAATCTACTTATAACATTCACGGACATGAAACTTTGAGAACCCTATATTGTATTAAGCCATATTAGCAATTGGCAATGCTTTAAAAACAATCCGAACAATATATAATATATGTGAAGTTATTGCATCAACCAAGGAACTGAAAGTCATCATGTAAAGATTAAGAACTCTGCATACTCGCTATTTCAAGGAACTTCGCAAACTACCGGAATAGAACTACGACTATTACAACATACAAAAGACAGCTATACGAACTGTTAACATTGGTGGAACAACACACGGAAAAAAGGAGGACAACACACACATCGTCGTTGGAGTTAATTAATTTACTATTAGTTAATATGTATTACACTTGTATTTGATTATATATATAAAATATGTCAACACGTAACTTGTATATTTTCTACCATAATATATTACAAACATTTTTACTCATAGTTAAAATATTCTTCCAATACAATTTTTCTATTTAAGTTATAAACCATTTTTTGATTACAAGTACAAAAAGTACTTGCTACCGTAAAGGGAACATATCGCCTAATCCGTTTTTCTAAGGGCAATAAGACTTACCTCAACTTTATTTGTATATTTTAACAAAATACTATTTTGGATGAAAGATGTACGAATGAGAGAGCGAATGAATTAAATGAGAGAGCGATATACTGAGCGGACAAATTGTACGCAAAACGTATTTATTTTAATTTGTCTGCGTTTTTCATGTAAAAATGTACTACCTGTCTGAATTGTTGATACATGTTTAGTATTAAATACACTAAATCTAAGTATCACTGTTTGAATGCCCTGATCATGCATTACACAGATTGGGTAATTCATGACAAAGGATATTCCAACTCGTGACGCTTAGAAGTAAACCACACATCACATACACACATTGAGCACACACTTTATACATGAGCTAAGACATACTCAAAACTGAACACTAACAATTAAAACACAGTCAGTTTATTATAGAAAGCAACATACCAGTCAATACACTAACAAGCAAACAAGAACATACGTAGTCAGATGTGATAAAACAACAGTATAAATATATATTCAGCAGTATACAACATACGGAAGTAAAAATGTATCGAAATACACATACAGGACAAGATTTGCAAGTGTGCTTAAATAAGCCAAGACAATTTGTCTTGTTAAAACTCTCTTACACAGAGTTTTATATCTTGGTATCATATGGATACTTGAGAAGGGCGCGGTTGCAAAAACAACTGGAAGCGTCACGGAACTTCGGTCAGATAAGCTTGTTTAAGAACATAGAAGAGAGAGGAGACCTCTTCAGCAATCATCTTGAAGTGCTGTATGGGAGAATACATGAGTTGTTGATGCAGATATATAGGTTGCCAAGTTACTATCCACCAAACTACAAACACCTACTTCATGTGATCCTGTGACAGAATTAGTACAAAACTAATTACCATATAATAACCCATCAAAGCAGGGGGGGGGGGGGGGGAACTCCTGTCACAGTCTCACATGAGGGCGGTATTAACATAAAGATAATAGAGAGTGGAGAAGGGATAGAACTCCAGCTAAAGGGAAAGAACCGAGTCACTCGAAGGCTCGAATAACCCAGAGCCTTCTCGAAGGACCGGTCAGCGTGTCCACAGCCCCGTGGACACCGATGGAGCCCGCCGATTGCGGGGTCCACGAGAAACTCGGAGAGAGTTACCACCCGTGTCGGATTGCGACACGTGTGGAAAGGCAGACACGGACTGGACATCGAAGAAGCATCAGGGCTTACCTTAAGGGGGACTTGATAGATTAAAACCCAAGTGTATTTAGGGGTCTTACGCATACGTTAGATAGCTGATAGAGTTGTTGTACTGATCATGTATTATTGCTTTATTGTAAACTCCCGTGATACGCAATTCGAGGGTTGCTGGCTGCGAAAACCTTTCTTCGCCAGCTTACTGTAACATAATATAAATAAATGATGTTCGATTGTATCTGAACGGAGTTTGTTGCCTGTACGAGCTCGAGTTTCATTCCCCTAGGTATCTAGGACGGTGACAGTTAGTTATTTAGTTAGTTAGTTAGTTAGTTAGTTAGTCGACAGATCATCCTCATTGCACATAGAACCATTCAGTCCATAAGTGCTCGGATCGCCTCCTCAACAAATCCCGCAGCGTGTGAAGCTAAAGTTATTCGAACCTGTCACCTCCAAATGACGACAGCGCCTCGCTGCAGGAACAAGTGTACTTCGACGCATGACCAACTAGATTTATTAACATCATATAGACGTTGGTCGTGGCACCAACTTCCCATACTGCTCCATTTCTGTGTCTGTGAACATCGCACAATATACTCCTCACTGTAAGAAGTTGAACAGACAGTAGTTCCGACAAACCAAAAAGCACGCATGGGCATATATGAATACGAATGCCAACACAAAAGTCCGCCACAATAATCAATGTTTATTGTCGATGGAAACAGTCACTAGAGAACTAACAGTTGTACATACAGTAGTTTCAAGGCAAAACCTGCTAACTATTGACATGTGATTGAGAGACATCTAAGTCAGATATAAAAAAGCAAGTGAACTTATATATCACTATCACACATACTGAAACATCAAGCTGTACTTTTGTCCGCACAACGACAGATATTAAATAGCATATTCAAACAAAAATGGACACCGGAAAATTGTAAGCAGGTGAGTGTTACAGTTAGGGCTTACAAGTTGTTAATATGGTAGCAGGTGAGTGTTACAGTTGGAGCTTACAAGTTGTTAATATGGTAGCAGGTGAGTGTTACAGTTGGGGCTTACAAATTGTTAATATGGTAACAGGTGAGTGTTACAGTTAGGGCTTACAAGTTGTTAATATGGTAGCAGGTGAGTGTTACAGTTGGGGCTTACAAATTGTTAATATGGTAACAGGTGAGTGTTACAGTTGGAGCTTACAAGTTGTTAATATGGTAGCAGGTGAGTGTTACAGTTGGGGCTTACAAATTGTTAATATGGTAACAGGTGAGTGTTACAGTTAGGGCTTACAAGTTGTTAATATGGTAGCAGGTGAGTGTTAATTTGGGGCTTACAAGTTGTTAATATGGTAGCAGGTGAGTGTTACAGTTGGGGCTTACAAAGTTGTTAATATGGTAAGCAGGTGAGTGTTACAGTTGGAGCTTACAAGTTGTTAATATGGTAGCAGGTGAGTGTTACAGTTGGGGCTTACAAGTTGTTAATATGGTAGCAGGTGAGTGTTACAGTTAGGGCTTACAAGTTGTTAATATGGTAGCAGGTGAGTGTTACAGTTGGGGCTTACAAGTTGTTAATATGGTAGCAGGTGAGTGTTAATTTGGGGCTTACAAGTTGTTAATATGGTAGCAGGTGAGTGTTAATTTGGGGCTTACAAGTTGTTAATATGGTAGCAGGTGAGTGTTACAGTTGGGGCTTACAAATTGTTAATATGGTAACAGGTGAGTGTTAATTTGGGGCTTACAAGTTGTTAATATGGTAGCAGGTGAGTGTTAATTTGGGGCTTACAAGTTGTTAATATGGTAGCAGGTGAGTGTTACAGTTGGGGCTTACAAATTGTTAATATGGTAGCAGGTGAGTGTTACAGTTGGAGCTTACAAGTTGTTAATATGGTAGCAGGTGAGTGTTACAGTTGGGGCTTACAAATTGTTAATATGGTAACAGGTGAGTGTTACAGTTAGGGCTTACAAGTTGTTAATATGGTAGCAGGTGAGTGTTAATTTGGGGCTTACAAGTTGTTAATATGGTAGCAGGTGAGTGTTACAGTTGGAGCTTACAAGTTGTTAATATGGTAGCAGGTGAGTGTTAATTTGGGGCTTACAAGTTGTTAATATGGTAGCAGGTGAGTGTTACAGTTGGGGCTTACAAGTTGTTAATATGGTAGCAGGTGAGTGTTACAGTTGGGGCTTACAAGTTGTTAATATGGTAGCAGGTGAGTGTTACAGTTGGGGCTTACAAGTTGTTAATATGGTAGCAGGTGAGTGTTACAGTTGGGGCTTACAAGTTGTTAATATGGTAGCAGGTGAGTGTTACAGTTAGGGCTTACAAGTTGTTAATATGGTAGCAGGTGAGTGTTACAGTTGGGGCTTACAAGTTGTTAATATGGTAGCAGGTGAGTGTTACAGTTAGGGCTTACAAGTTGTTAATATGGTAGCAGGTGAGTGTTACAGTTGGGGCTTACAAGTTGTTAATATGGTAGCAGGTGAGTGTTACAGTTGGGGCTTACAAGTTGTTAATATGGTAGCAGGTGAGTGTTACAGTTGGGCTTACAAGTTGTTAATATGGTAGCAGGTGAGTGTTACAGTTGGGAGCTTACAAGTTGTTAATATGGTAGCAGGTGAGTGTTACAGTTGGGGCTTACAAGTTGTTAATATGGTAGCAGGTGAGTGTTACAGTTAGGGGCTTACAAGTTGTTAATATGGTAGCAGGTGAGTGTTACAGTTGGGGCTTACAAGTTGTTAATATGGTAGCAGGTGAGTGTTACAGTTGGGGCTTACAAGTTGTTAATATGGTAGCAGGTGAGTGTTACAGTTGGGGCTTACAAGTTGTTAATATGGTAGCAGGTGAGTGTTACAGTTGGGGCTTACAAGTTGTTAATATGGTAGCAGGTGAGTGTTACAGTTGGGGCTTACAAGTTGTTAATATGGTAGCAGGTGAGTGTTACAGTTGGGGCTTACAAGTTGTTAATATGGTAGCAGGTGAGTGTTACAGTTGGGGCTTACAAGTTGTTAATATGGTAGCAGGTGAGTGTTACAGTTAGGGCTTACAAGTTGTTAATATGGTAGCAGGTGAGTGTTACAGTTGGGGCTTACAAGTTGTTAATATGGTAGCAGGTGAGTGTTACAGTTAGGGCTTACAAGTTGTTAATATGGTAGCAGGTGAGTGTTACAGTTGGGGCTTACAAGTTGTTAATATGGTAGCAGGTGAGTGTTACAGTTGGGGCTTACAAGTTGTTAATATGGTAGCAGGTGAGTGTTACAGTTGGAGCTTACAAGTTGTTAATATGGTAGCAGGTGAGTGTTACAGTTGGAGCTTACAAGTTGTTAATATGGTAGCTGGCATGTTGTATTATACGCAATGACAACATTTCGGCGACAAATAAGCCTATGGCAGTTACGGAAAGTCACTTACGATGATTAATTATCCCATGGCAATTAATCAGTTAAATGGATAGGACATCTCTGTAGAATGCAATAACCAGTTACCAGCATTGGCGATGAACCACAGAAGATCTGATACGAGAGCAAGAGGACGTCAGAGAAGAAAAAATGGATTGACGAAATCAAAAAGATAATACAATCACATGGAATAACACAATCCAGCGCCACACAATGGACGCTGGAATGTCAACTATTTCTCCCCACGACGCTTGACGACAAACGTGCAAGGTGATGGTGATCAATTATAAGGTCCTTTATTAAACATCGCATGAAAGTCATATCCCCTCTCCCCTTTCCTTTCGGCTACAAAAAGATTGTCGATCTTACGCCAGTTTACCCGCGTCATGTATTTTGCTAGTATCTGTTTTGGACTGCCAAAGTAACTAACGACGAATGCCTTAAAGAGGCTGGCGAAACTAGAACATTATATACAACAATAAGATAGAGACAAACAGCTTTTTTAGGTCATGTGATGAGAAGAGAGGCACTGGAGAACATCGTGACAATTTTAAAGATGGAGGGGAAGAGAGGCAGAGGCAGATCACGAGAAATGATGCTGGAAGGATCGCGACGGTGGCATGGAGGAATATCAACGGCAGAGTTGATCCAGAAAACCAAAGACCGAGATGTGTGGAGAGTCATGAACGCCTACGCCAGTCGCATCTGATTCAGCATATGTTTTTAATTATTACTAAATTTGATATGATAGGTTACTGCCCATTACTTTGATAAGCACAGAAAACAGCAACCAGAGAATTGCTAAGATAAGCAAGGAAATTGGAGTCTCCATATCGAAGCTAAGAGGCCAAGTCTTACCACTTTCCATATTTGTTGATTTCTTAGTAATCACCATGTGCCATGCCGATAAGCAGGGGCGGTCACGTTTCTCCAGCACACACGATCACCAGTAGTAGATCAACTTTGTGTTCTTGTTTCCATTGTGCCATGTGATCAAGCCATCGATACATCTTAGCCTTCCCTTTGTTCCTGCCCCCTCAAACGTTCCAACTGTTACAACATTTTTGTTTAGTTTAATTCCATTAATTAGAAGTGCTCAAGCCGTCTGCCTCGCTCTCCGAAGGTTGTGGGTTCAATTCCAGACTACGTCTTTTTATTCACGAGTTCATTTCCATTAATCACATGCCCATATAATCTTGACTGCCTATCTTAATTTTGTTAATCAGTTTACTGTTTTCATTTGTTTCTTGTAGGACTTGCTCATTGGTTATTTTTGTATGTCCATTATATTCTTTGCATCTTCCTCAGAAACTACATCTCCAATGCCAATAGATGTTTGACTCATTTTCTGCTTACTGTACACGATTCGCATCCATATAATTCTATACGATATATGTAGCACTTCAACTCTCTTTTTCACTTTGCCAGTGCTATCTTTTTATAGGTCAGTATGTTTTCCATCAAGTAAAACGCATCTTTGCCATAGCGATGTTTGATCTAATGTTTTAATGCAGCTCCCATCAGATGTTATGGCAGTTCCGAGATAGTTGCACCGATTCACTCTATTAATTGACGAGAGACAGTTGTATGGATTCACTCTATTAATTGACGAGAGACAGTTGTATGGATTCGCTCTATGAATTGACGAAACATGTTTTGTTAGACATTTTGCATTATAGATCTTAAGCGGTTTCTTTCACAGGAAAGTACAAAACCATACCGTGATTTTCAAAATATGTCTAGAAGTGTTTATTAAATACAATATTCACTTGTCTTTATATTTTCTACCGATCTGACCGCTACTACCAAATATCTATTTATCATAATCAAAAGAAATTATTATGCACATTATAAGAAGTCATGAAATGGTACTTCACTTGTTTATTTGTGTTTGTTTGTTTTTAGTGCGTGCCCAGATTATCGTAACAACAGGCAAACATAATTGTAGAGTGGTCCCCGAATTTATAAACAATTCTGGTCAAATAACTTTCCGAGAGACCACATAAACAAAGGGAACACACAATTACATTACGACAAGGGACATAATGATTTAACATTTAAGGGACATTACTCAATCTAAAACTATTCCTAATACTTACAGAATTGGCAATTACTTTCTTAACTTTTCGTTAATTTTATTTGAAAATCAACCTTTGCTGCCATTTTCCAATACTTTAAGTTATATATGGTAAAAGAAAAGTCAACATCGTATTAGCGAGAGTAATTTATTATTTAGTTATATTTTTGCACGATAAATGTTTATAAACTGCTTTCTTTGCTTGATTAGAATAATATATAAGCAACTTTAGTATCCCACCTTGTTACCAATCGTGTGACATTTGGAAGTATATTTTTGGCAGGCCGTTGAAAGGCCGAACACCTGCAAGAAATAATCCGGAAACATCTATTATTTGTTAAATAATTAGTCACATTTGACTAGTAAAAATCGTAAGCAAGCTGGCTCAGCCTCAGACGTCGTCAATCTCACAACACACATTCTAACCGCTGAAAAGTCTCCAAGACACCCGGTGGATTGTTAGTATATTTCTACCAGATATGTCTCCAAGACACCCGGTGGACAGTTGGTATATTTGTACCAGAAACGTCTCCAAGACATCCGGTGAACAGTTTGTATATTTGTAGCAGAAAAAGCTTGCAGAGACACCAAAATGTTGTGACTACAATACCATGCTCAGATCTGTGCGTCCCTACAAGCTCAGTGCCTTGAGCAAGCGAAAGAGGACAGTTACACGTGCCTATAGAGAATCTCTATGTCAAAAGGCTTTGAAAAAACGAATCGTTGATGCTTTCCTCATTGAGGACCAGAAGATTGTAGCAAGAATTCTGGATGGCTGGCCGTAATTGTGACCCAGAAGACCACCTGCATGTGAAAAGAATTATGGATTTTCCGAACGTGGCAAAATCTGAATTTTTGGCTCGCCAGTTGCCAAGACAAGAGTTTAAAGAAAACTGACAAAAAGCTAGCTACCAGAGAGCTCTGCCCCTAGAGTACAGCACCTACACTGTCTAACACGGAAGAAGGTCCATGGTCAAAAAGAGTGGCTCCTGCTTGATCTTTGGTTCTTCTGAAGCCATGACTGCTGGCATCTGCATCCAGCCTCAAGGAAAGGTCCAGTTTCATTTTGAAAATGAGAATGTATTACCTGCCACAGTAAATAAGAATGAATCATTATATTTTCCACATTGTTTGTTACTGGCATTTACAGTGACAGTAAGACAAAACGCTTTATATTTTGAACTGACTGTTACACTGCTGTTCTGTTAAAAAAATATAAAAACGTTTTTAAAATAAAAATATCCCAATAAGAAAATCACCTTCAGATTATTGGCGGCTTGGCTAAGATAAAAGTGTGAGTTTATCTGGTCTTGATCTGGCCAAGGCTATCAGCAGAAGGTGGTCATCTGAATGACACGCAGGGACATGCAACCTCTTGGGACGGCTCTGCGCCCTGTGGAACCACGTGCCCTGTTTTGATACACGGACATACGTAATCCATATCCACGTCTAGAAAATCCACCGCTTGGCGAGCTCGCATCAGGTATGTAGTCGTCAGAAGCTGCGTCACTATCCTCTCAACGAGTAATTCGCGTCCATTAAGATCCTCACACTTCCATAGGGAGGGACTTCCCGGGTGTCCTTCTCCTGCCTTGGTTGATCTCCTGCCTTGCGCTTACATCCCGATTTCCAGCTTTAATCGCTGGTGGCTGTCATCCCACACTAAGTTTGTGGGCGTGCCATGAGACAGGGAACGCTGCAGTATGTCGTCACAACGGGAAAGTCAGAGCTAAGGAGAGGCAGGGGGAGACCAAGAGAGAAGATGCCGTGCAGTTTGACATCATCACATGGAGAAACATCAACATCAGAAAAGAGTGGCAGCACACGAGACAGAAGTATGTATACAGACAAGATAACCTTCGCCACACGGCATGGACTATAAGAAGAAGTGAGATAAACGATTCAAATGTCTCAGAATGCAAACTCCCTCAATTGTTGCCCATTTAATTTACAGGTATCACTGTTGCTCACCTGGAAGCAATCCCCTTCCCCTACTGTTATTTTGCTATTGTTATCTGTGGGATTTTGTGATATGCCCTCCCTAATCCTACACCTTCCAATTCAAACCACCCCTATGCTGCCCATGTCAAACTTGGACACCATCCAAATCACACAGAAACAAAATAAGTATCTATGAGATGAGGGAGATTGAGAAGAGCTGCCAACTTAACTTTCCGATATCGAGAAAGAAATTTTGAGCCACATATACTGAAAAAGTAGAAGGTCGATTGAATCAGCCATCTCGATAGAATGCAATACCATCAGTTACCAGCACTGGCGACACACCAAAAAAGATCTAATACGAGAGTAAGAGGACACAAGAGAAAGGCTGATAAGTCCAGATTTAACATTCTTAGTGATCAGGCTGAGGCTGGTAGACAGAAGATTAAAGAGGCTCATCTCAGACGTGAGGAGCGCATTGCATTGTTAAGATTTAGCTGTTGTAGAACATTGCAGAACCCAAGAAATAAACAACACATTAAAGTGTTATTTCAGTTTGTTCTTTATTTGGTATATATATATCTGATGTGTCAATAAGTATATTAAGAAACAAATGAACATGTGCACAATGTACTTCAATGTACTACCTGCTCTATTTTACTGCATATTGCCGACATCAGCTGTAGAAGTTACTCATGATAAAACAAAGTGAATCAATTAATCTTTCAAGCCGATATATACAACACACATATTTTCACAGTCATGTATACTGTCTACCAAGTAAAATTTAAATGACTATCACTTCTTTTTGTGTACACACCAATGGTTTGGGTATACGAATAGCATATGCTTCAGCAAATCTTACTATTCGTTCTTTATGTGTGCTAAACAGGAAATAAATTATGCATTCTATTGGGGGAAAATAAGTGTTAACAACAGAATGAAAAAGAGGTTCAAGGTTCAATACAAGATGACAAACATTGATTATGGTATCTGGAAGAAGTACCCCGTCTGCCCCGATGGCTTCAAGAAATGCCTCGTTCACAATGTCCAGGAACTGGAAGTGCCTGATGTAGACCCGCACATCCTTGTTAGTGACTGCACTCAAGGTCTCCAGCAGAAAGAAGACATAATTTCTTGAGCGTGCCCAGCAGTTGGCCGACAAGGTCACGAACCCCAGTGCTCGCCTTCGATCCACAATCTACTTGTTGCAATTGATATTGCTGTATTGGACACCTTATTTCAGCTTCGAAATGGTTACCTTTGCCGTAGGAGTTCTTGTTCTAATCTCTTCAATACAATTCCCGTAAGATGGTATGACAGGTCCAACATCGTCGTACCGATTCACTCTATGAAATGACGAGAGATAGTTGCACCGATTCACTTTATGAAATGACGAGAGATAGATGTACCGATTCACTTTATGAATTGACGAAGATAGATTACCGATTTACTGTATGAAATGACGAGAGATAGTTGTACCAATTCACGCTAATAATTGTCGAGATATAGGTGTACCGATTCACGCTATTAAATGACGAGAGATAGTTGTACCGATTCATTCCTCGAATGGACGAGCGATAATTGTACTGATGAATTGGCAAACAAATTAAATTATTTATTATATCCTTGCACACAAGCTACACGTGATTTTTAACAATATGTCTCTAACAGTGTTTATTAGGTACACTATTCCTTTTTCTATATATTTTTTTTTACCGATCTTACTACTACAACTGACTCTAATTATCATAATCAAAACCAAACATTATGCACATAATAAGAAATCATAAAATGGCCCTACGCTTGTTTATTTTCTTTTATTTTGTTCCATTAAGAGCACGCCCATATTATCATAACAATAGGCTAGCATAATTGTTGAGTGGTGATCAAATTTATAAACAATTCTATTCAAACAACTCCCGGAGATACCACATAAACAAATGTAACACATTAAATAAATTATGACATGGGACATAACACTTTATAATTTTAAGGGAGGCTATTCAATCTAATAATATTTCTAATCTTTACAGTTTTCTCATTCTTTCTTAATTAGATTTGCACATTAATCTTTCCTGTCATTCCTTATGTCTTTGCGCTATATAGGTTCAGAAAAAATAAACAACATATTTTCACAAATAATTATGTTATTTAGTTATTCTAATGCACAATATATTTTCATAATCTTCTTTCCTGGCTTTCCTAGAATTATATATATTTAACGGGGAATTAATATTTTTTTGTCTGCGTACAATTTAAGTCAGATTTTACTGGCACATAAATAAAGTAATAATATACGCACTATGAACCGCAGCTATTATAACCGATGCCGCACGGGCTGGTTGAAACAAGGTGGAAAGTTTTTTTTTTTTTTTGCAAATTAGATGGATGGATGGAATATTTTAGGGGGTACAGGGTGTCAGGCAGTGGTAGCACCTTTGGTAAGGATGACTCTCATGGATAGTATTGTTGGACACGCGAATAAAATTTGTGTCCGGCCCGTAAAAGGCCGAAATAAACAAACAAAAACAAAAAAAGGATGACTCTCATGTCCTTTTCAGGACCCATCCCCCACTGGTCCAAGTCTGACACCCAGCTCACGCCTGTGGCTCCTAGTAACTGTCAGCATGCGACAGCGGCCACCCCCCCCCCCCTCCCCCGGGCAACAGCTGTGAGAGGCTGGCTAAACCAGGCGCGGGTAGCCGATTTGGTGTCAAACAAAGCGGTGAACTAGGGTATGCCTACCCAGCATGAGAAGACAGGATCCGGCAGACTGCGCGGAAGAAATCATTCTTGATTCAACGGGCAAGACAGCGTTTACCTGCAACGCGTTGTGGAACGTAATGAGCACGGCAAGGCACGAAGAGCGCCCTGGTCATCCACTGCACCTGTATTCGTCTCCAGTCGTCTCGACTTGTCTTACGAATTGCGCAACTCTCCCTCACTTAAATCCAATTTATCGCGCATGTCATTCTTCATCCAAAGTCATATATCACATGCCAACCATAGTGGAAGTAAACAAAGCCATCCAGCAACTCTCCAGCGGCAAGGCACCTGGTCCGGACTCCATCCCGGCAGAGATATACAAGGCAGGTAGGCCGGTCCTAACAGAGCAGCTTCACCAAGTCTTTACAAACATATGGGTGAACGAGACCATTCCACAAGATTTCAAGGACGCGTCAATAGTCACACCTTTTCAAACGAAAAGGAAACCGCCAATCCTATGACAACCATCGAGGCATCTCCTTGCTTTCAATTGCAGGGAAGATACTCGCCATAATTCTTCTCAATCGCCTCAAGGCCCATCTCGATCAAGGTCTTCTTCCCGAGAGTCAGTATGGCTTCAGAAAAGAACGTGAAACTGTTGACATGATTTTCACTGCAAGGCAGCTGCAAGAGAAATGTCAGGAACAGAACTGCGAAATGTTCTCCACTTTCATTGACCTTACCAAGGCTTTTGATACAGTCAGCAGAGAAGGACTGTGGAAGATTATGGCAAAATATGGCTGTCCACGAATGTTTGTCCAAATAGTGCGACTATTTCATGATGGCATGCAGGCAAGAGTACAGGAAAATGGTGAACTGTCTGAGCCCTTTCCTGTCACCAATGGAGTGAAGCAAGGATGTGTCCTGGCACCAACACTGTTCAGCCTCATGTTTTCAGCCATGTTGATGAATGCCTTCGAGAACGACGACATTGGAATAGACATCAACTACCGCATGGATGGAAAGTTATTCAATCTCAGAAGGCTGAAAGCTAAAACCAAAATTAACAGCGACACCGTCAGAGAGCTCCTGTTTGCTGATGATTGCGCTCTATACGCCAACTCAGAGGCGGACATGCAACATAATGTTTCAGCTTTCTCACATGCCTGTGCCAACTTTGGGCTCAATATCAATTTAGAGAAGACTGTAGTTATGTACCAGCCAGCTCCAGGGAATAATCACACTGTGCCGAATATCAAAGTGAATGGTCATAGTCTAAGTGTTGTGGACAAATTCACCTATCTTGGCAGCACTGTGTCACAAGCTGCCACAATTGATGATGAAGTGAATGCAAGAATCTCCAAGGCCAGCGCGGCCTTTGGCAGACTGTACAAGAATGTATGGGACAGAAATGGAATAAGCCTGCAAACAAAGCTGAAAGTCTACAAAGCAGTTGTATTATCCACACTGCTATATGCTTGTGAAACCTGGACTGTTTATCAGGACACGCTAGGAAATTAAACCACTTCCACACAGTCTGCCTTAGGAAGTTACTGAAGATTAAATGGCAAGACAAGATCCCAGACACTGAAGTCCTAGAAAGAGCGTCCATGCCCAGTATCCACACTCTACTAATGAAGAATCAGATTCGCTGGGCTGGTCACTTGACTCGCATGCCAGATCACAGGCTCCCTAAACGAATCTTTTACGGCGAATTGCATTGTGGTAAACGCTCCCAAGGCGGTCAGAGGAAACGCTTTAAAGACACTCTGAAAATCTCACTGAATGCTTTTGGAATTCATCATGACACCTGGGAGACTGCAGCCAGAGACCGAAATTCGTGGCGTGCATCATTACGCAAGGGTACAGTCACTTGTGAGGCAACCAGGACTGCAAGAGCTGTGAAGAAAAGACAGAACAGAAAAACCACTGCAGAAAATCCTCCTCCAGAAACGTCAAGCATTCTTTGTCCACATTGTCAAAGAACATTTCGAACCAAAATAGGCCTTATCAGCCATCTTAGCTCCATACTTTCAACCCCACTGGATGAAATGAATGGTCATCATCATTCTTGATAGACAAACAACATATATTTAACGTTAGTATCCTATCAAGTATCGCATTGTTCATATACCCATTTACATTTTTGGCAGGGTTTTGAGAGGCCATTCAATAATCACCTTTAAATTCCTTCTCAGCCTTTTGGTTAAGATGACCAAATGACACACAGGGACACACCTAATGGGGTGGCTCTCGCGCGAGCCCTTATGTTTTTACAAATATCACAATCAAATTATCGACCTTTTGGCTAAGATCAAAGTATAGTCATCTACACTCGATCTGACCGGGGTCACCAGCAGAGGTGGTCATTTGAATGACACACGTGTGCGTTGTACCTGATGGGGCGGCTTTGCCCACTGGGGAACAGCTCGCCCTTATAGATAAACAAAAAGAACTTTCGATACACGGACATACGTAATCCATGTTCACTGCTACAAAATCCACAGCTAAGCGAGCTCACAGAAAGGGAACACTGCAGAAAAGGGAGAACGCGGCAGTAGGTCATCACAATGGGAAAGTTAGAGCGGAGGAGAGGCAGGGGGAGACCAAGATATACAATGCCGTGCAGTTTGAGATCATCACCTGGAGAAACATCCACATCAGAAATGAGAGGCTTCATAAGAGACCGAAGTCTATGCACAGACATGATTACCTTCACCGCACGGCGAGGACTATAAGAAGACGTGAGATAAAGGATTGAAAAGTTTCAGAATGCATACACCCTCAATTGTTGCCCATTTCACTTACACGTATCTCTGTTGCTCACCTGGACACTATACCCTTCCCCTCCTGTCATTTTGCTATGGCTATCTGTGGGGTATTGCTATTGACCCTCTAACACGCCAACAGTTTTCAATACTACCTTCGAATACCTTGTTTCTGTCCAGCCCGCGTGTACTCATGGAAGTACAGGGAGGATAAGAAGATTGACAAGCATTTGTATCACGAGCTGTACATGAAGTGCGAAGGTGATGGCTTCAAGAACAAGTGTGTACTGGTGGAGTTCACCCACAAGAGAAAGGCTGAGAAGTCCAGATCTAAATTTGTTGGTGGATATATCAACCATCACACAAACTGAAACATCGTAATATGCCCGTGTAAGCAAAACGACAGGTAATACATAGTGCATTCACACTAACCCTGTGATACGATAGTTTGGCAACGCGAATCGCAACTGTTTAGGCGTATGTTGTTCATTATTATCACATGTGAAAATGGTCATTGGGTTCACTAGAGAAATATTCTCTGAGACTTCTGAGTTTGTGGCTGGAGCTACGGGGTTCTTCCAAAGGAGGCTTTTTTTTTTTACAGTTGCATATCCCTTCCAGGACGTTGCAGTCAATACCAGCATGTTTCAGCTGTTGTTGACGTTCTTGGCAAGAACATGCTCAGTAGATTGCCATTGCTTTCTGAGCGACGGTTCACATACCCCATAAGTAACCAACGCGACGCAATCCGCTGCTGAATCTCGCGCATCTATGTTTCCCTCGTGGATATACGGGATTACGGAGAAAGTCGTTACCCCTTGCCTGGAAGACCGGCTAAAGGAAGTTTTATGTAAAGAAAATTGTGTCCTGTCAGAATTGATCCTTACAATAGTCTTTTCTTTTGAAACACATTATCAGTGGGAACTCTATAAAACTAAGCCTTACTACTTTCATTGCTGTTGATTTAATAGTCATAATCATGTGTCACGTAGAAAATTATGTTCGGCCATGTTTCGCCATCTCACGCCATCACCAGAGTCGTGGATCAGCTTTGTGTTATGGTCTCGATTACGTCACGTGGTCTAACCATCCAGTCATTTTCCTCTCTCTTCCTTCCTTTTGTTCTTACCACTACAGTCTTGTAGGTAGATGCTATATTTTCTTGTTTATTTCTATTAATAACGTGCCCGAAAATCTTGACTGTCCACGTTTAAATTTTCTAATCAGTTGACGTTTTCAATTCTTCCTTGAAGGACTTGCTCATTGTTTTATTTTTTTTTGTCTCTCCATTGTCTTCTTTGCATTTGCCTAAGAAACTACATCTCCACTGCCATCAGATGTTTGCCAACTTTTCTTTCTGCTTACTTACATGAACAGCAGCTGAAAATTCTAGTGTTGACTGCAACGTCCTGTAAGGGATATACAACCAAATAACATGATTCATATCAGATAATTGTACACGATCTATGTAGCACTTTAAAGCTGTTTTTCGCGTTGCAAATGCCATATATTTTTATTGGTCATTATGTTTTGCATCATGTACAAGGTAAATGACTGCTACTGCTAATGCTAATTATCATAATCAAAACCAAATACTATGCACATGATAATCCAGGTCAGTGGCGAAGGGGTTGCGTAAGCGTGTTATGCCGTGTTCGAAACACAGCTGAAGGCGATTTAACATCAGACCGACTTGCGTTGGTTTAAAAAAAAAAAATTATGGTATGGATGCCGGTCGTTCAGAAAACAATAGCAGACTACGGAACATAAACTTGCCAAGAGATCAAAAACTTCAAAAAATACTGGGGTTGACCGTGACGTCCTGTAAAGGATATGCAACTATCCTTTTTTATGCACATGATAATAATACACACAATGGTACTTCACTTGTTTATTTTCTTATTTTTAGTTTGAGCATGTTCAGATTACAATAATAACAAGCATAATTGTTGAGTGGTGACCGAATTTTTAAACACCTTCGGGTAAAACCTCGTTAACAACAGGAACAAACAAAATTACATTAAGGAATGGGAAATAACCACTTTACATATTAATTGACATTACCTAATCTAAACATATTTCTAACATTTACAGTTCTGTCTATTACTTTGTTAATTTTTCGTTAATTTGTAAATCCATCTTTATTGCCATTCCTCAATATTTTAAGTTATACTTGGTAAAGAAAAGAAAAAAAAACAGCTTATTAACACAAGTAGTTACGTTATATTATTTAGTTACTGTTTTGCACAATACATTGTTATCATCTACTTTCCTGGCTTTTCTAGAAAAATATATATTATTTCAGTTCCCCGTCATGTTATGGGTCTGATACGCTTTTGTATATTTTTTACAGGCCAAATAATCATCAGGTAAGATCAAAGTTTTATAGAAGAATGCTGAAAATTAGTTGCATAGAGAAAAAGAGCAATCAGGACGTTATAAAGGAAGCTGAATCGTAAAGACAACTTATCACAAACATCTGAAAGAGGCAGTCATAATTTTTGGCCACACTATAAGAAGACAAAAGCTGGAACATGCTGTGACAACCGGAAAGAGTTGCGGAAAGAGAGATTGAGAACGACAGTATGAGAAGTTTCTTAACAGTCTTGTGTCATGGCACGGAAAAGAGTCAACACACGAATTGATCCATGACGTCGGAGATCGTAATTTGTGAACGGGCATGATTGCCCACGCCAGCCGGCAAGGCACTGAATGATGATGATGATGAAGATCAATGTGTAATATTAGGCCAGGGCCACATGCAGAGGCGGTCATCCAAGTGGCACACAGGGACGTAAGGATATGATGGAGCGACTCTCGCCCCTGCGGAACAGTGCGCCTTTAGTAAAAAAAAAAAAGACAAGTTTTTATACACGGACATACATAATCCATGTTCACTGCTAGAAAACCCACCGCTGAGCAAGCTCACAACAGGTCTACAGTCGTCAGAAGCAGCCACACCCCCCCCCCCCCCGCCTCCCTCACAGTCCCATCATCATCGACGAGTACTTCGCGTCTATTACGTTCTTCATACTTCGAGGAGGGATCGGGGGACTTCACTTTTGTCCTTCACCTGTCGTGAGCTCACATCCTAATTTCCTGCTTAAAATATGTTTGCATATCCTTTACAGGACATCGCTGTCAACATCAGCATCTTTTAGCTGATTGTTGATTTCTTGGCAAGATTACGCTCAGTAGTTTGCCATTGCTTTCTGAGCACATACCCCGTCAGTTACCGACGCGATTCGAACCACTGCTGATTCTCACCGTCGTCACGTTACTTACAAGAGTATACGAGATTACGGAGAAAAGTCGCTAATCTCTAGGCCAGGAAGCCGGTAATTTTCTGCTTGGCTACGCTTTAATCTCTGATGGCGGTTATCCCACAATCATTTTTTGGATACGTCATGTGAAAAAGAACGGTGCAGTATGTCGTCACAACGGTAAATCTGGAGCAGAGAAGAAGCAGGGAGAGACGAAGGAACGAGCAAACAAACTTTATTTTTATAGGGTTAAGAATTGAGCAAACAGGCCCGTCTAAAGAGACGATACTTGGCGGTTTGACATCATGGCGTGGAGAAATATTAACATCAGAAAGTAGTGGCAGCACACGAGACACAAGGCTGTGCACAGACATGATGAGACTTTGCGGTATTGAATAGGAAGTCCAGACCATAATATATAGTAAGCATAAAACTTGCTCGCTATTAATTTTAATTGGTAATTTAAATGTATTTGATATAAGAATCTGTTTGGTATTGTTGTTGTTGTTGTTGTTGTTGTTGTTGTTGTTGTTGTTGTTGCCCTCGCTTGCTTTGATCCAAAGCGCACCCCATAAACTCTACTGTTAGTATCACTGGACTGAATTTTGTGCGTGGATTAGCTTTCATTATTACCATTGTATCTCCATCAGGCGAACGCACTCCGACATCAGAGTTACTTGTATTTTAAGTCCCCAAGTCAAGGACGAGAACTCGACATTTTAGTCCAACTGTTCGGTATAGGGGTTGAATCCTCTACCTCAGAATCAGAAACCGCATGGTTAAGAACGAGCGCTCTTATCCAAATCTTATCCCAATCTAACAGACAGACAGACAGACAGGCAGGCAGGCAGGCATACAGGCAGGCAGGCAGGCAGACAGACAGACAGACAGGCAGGCAGGCAGGCAGGCAGACAGACAGGCAGGCAGACAGGCAGACAGACAGGCAGGCAGACAGGCAGGCAGACAGGCAGACAGGCAGGCAGGCAGGCAGGCAGCAGGCAGGCAGCCAGCCAGGCAGATAGGCAGACAGACAGGCAGGCAGGCAGGCAGACAGGCAGACAGACAGACAGCAGGCAGGCAGACAGACAGGCAGTCTGCAGGCAGGCAGGCAGGCAGGCAGGCAGACAGACAGACAGACAGACAGACCGGCAGGCAGGCAGGCAGACAGACAGGCTGGCAGGCAGCATGCAGGCAGTCAGCAGGCAGTCATGCAGACAGACAGACAGACAGACAGACGGACGGACAGACAGACAGACAGACAGACAGACAGACAGACAAACAGACAGACAGACAGACAGACAGACAGACAGACAGACAGACAGACAGACAGACAGACAGACAGACAGACAGACAGACGGACAGACATATGTTATTGTATTTTACTTTGTCAACATTCTCTTACTTATTTCTGCCTCTCACATCTCATCGCCTGGTGTTAATCGATATAGGTAAGAAAAACTGTTTACTTGCATAAGTGACTTTCCATTCACATTAATTGTCAAAACTGACTTGAAACTCCGCTATGATTCGGTTACAAAAACGATGGTCAGTGTATCTTGTATTGTTTATTGCTACTACTTCAATATGGAGTTAAGAGGTCTTCGTGGCCGCTGGGTTAATACGCGTGCGCATACATTGCAGGTTCCCTGATGGCGGTTCAATCCTTACACCTGTCGGTTGGGCATGGAGGTTGATTCCTCGTTCAGAAAGCAATGGCAAACTTTAAAAAAGCCTTTACAGTACGTTAAAGTCAACCCCAGGATTGTGACATGTATGTATCATCCCTCAATCCTTTCCAGCAGACGGCTATACGCGCTATTAAATCTTAGGACGGGATACTTAACGAAACGTACTCTTGTTTGAATTAAGGGCATTGATTGGCCGAGCCCCGGAAACACAGGCGCTTAAGCGAGACTAAGGCTAGACAAAGCCGGCCTCGTCAATCGCCATGTTTTCTTCAAGTTAGCGGGTGACCCATTGTTAATGGGTTAATTAATAGCCCACTTATTCTCTGCGTTGTAGGTGAGCATTATATTATATAAAACATATCATGTTATGTATTAGGATAAATGCTTTGATGCAACTAATATCATGATTGAAGTTGTGTGTGTGAAAATTATGAGAATCGCTTTCATTGGAAAGTTGGTTTGAGTCACGCAGTCTGTACTATCGCCATGGTGTCCAGTGAGCTTTCATAAAGCTTACAATATAGTCTTGCTATGAGTCACCTTTCTGATATGCTTTTGGAAACTTATTTTATTCCTAATGCTTATTTTTCACAACTGGTCTCTGTGTTATAAAGTGTTTTTTTCTGAGTGCATATTTTGTATTTCTGCCTTTATGAGGGAGAAATATTCCTATCTGTGTACATCATGAATAGTATGTTTGAGAGAGAGATATTCTCGCTTGACTTTTTCATGCACTTAGTAGTTAATCTTTTGTTTACATTGTTGTAAATACATAGAGGTTGTCTTGTAGTCTTTTTGATAAATGATGTTATAGGGATTGCTATTTTTTATGATATATATAATCTCAAGTGAGAAATGACACCATGCTCTTGTGTTTTAGTTGAGATGTTGGGTAATACCCACTAGAGAGTTCATACCATGTTTAGTAATAGACTAACACGTTTTTCTGTTATTCATCATATATTTGTATATTCTATTCATGATGTTACTGCTGGAGTAGATCTTTTAACTTCACCACACTGGGGACAAACACATGATGATGATGGTAATTGTGAGGATGATGCAAGAGGAGATGACTGATCTGGTAGCTAGCCCTTTTGCCATTTGTCAGTGATAGTCACATAATGCTGTTTGTAACTATGGAAAGTGTCAAAGACTGAAATATCAAGGCAGGAGGCATGCCTCAAGATAGAAGACCACCGGGAAGAGTGGTCAACCTCAAGTAGATTAGAGGTAATACAGTGCCCCGATATAAGGGCAGGGTAGATGATAGAATGGGGGACTATTAACTAGTTCTCTCATGAGACACGGAGGCATCGACCAGATAGTTAGTACTCTGGTCACGACAGAATCACGCCTACGTGATAGCCACGGAGAAGAGTGCCACTCAATAGGAGAACGGCTGCTACAAGCGTGCTAAGTGTAACAGCACGCAAAAAGCCGAAGGACGCAACAAGGTCCTTCCGCGTGCTGTGTAGTCACGCGTGTAGGAAAAGTCAGACTGGGGACTGACTTCGTAGAGAGCAGATCGTTTAGTGTCGATAGGAGTTTTTTTGTAGCCAATTAGATAGAGATTAGCAATAGGGTTAGGAAACTAGTGATAGGCAATTCTGTGGCTTTGTGTGTGATTTGATAGCGACTGTTTTGTAATTGTAAAGAGCCAACGGCAATAAAATGTACCATTCATTTCCTCTCACACGACTTGCAAGTTTCTTGTGTGGTGTGGGAGAAGTAATCCGATGATGCCTGAAACATTGGTTGTTGACAGGCGAGGATTAATGTGGTGTCAGAAGTGTGGCTTGGACAAATGTTCAAGCTATTACACTTACCCACGGCTCTAGACTAAGGTTACGAATAGTGAATTACTAGTTTAATTAGTGTCAGTGACTAATGACGTGTGCAGACTAGAACGAGTTGCGAGCTAAACTGTGCCTATCGTGACAAAATAATGCTTATTTGTGCTTATTAAAATATTATTTAAGTTAAATCATGTGTTCTTCGAAGTTGTAAGTATTGATATTATTAATTTCTTTCATTGATTTATGTAATTATTTATTTGTTTATGAATAATTATCAAATATGATTCATGGCGGAGCGATACACAGCCAGCAACATTATCGATTTTTGCAAGCTAAAAATAGCGCTGCGCCTCTGACGTATTACGATTGACAAGCAGTTGTTCTACGCCATTAGCATTCAGCATTTGAGTGTTTACAAATCGCCAAGCTGCTGCCCGCCTGAATCTGTGCTTTATATTAATTATTATTTGTTTATTTAAGTTAGTGAATGAATATATTTATTTATTTAAACAATATTATTATATTTTTATTTATTTAAAAGCATTTATTGAATGTTTTTCGTACTTTTTCTATTTGTTTACCGTCGCGATGGCACTACTTTTGGCTATGCAAATTAGACTTGGTCTGCACAAAACTTCCATAGATTAAACTAGGTTAGGGACGAAAGGCATAAAACGTTAGAACGAAGACAGGACATTGACATTTAACATTAATTAAACTGTATTCTGTTTGCCCGTGGGCATGTCATTGTGATTGTACCAAATTGTCAAAAATAACGTGTCGTTTACAATTTGTTAATTGTTGCTGCTCTGTGAACCAGGGTGAACAACAGCTGATTAGAAAACTCGTGTGTATGCCGAAGTGCCAAACGAGGTGACCTGTGTTACCGGAGTGGTGTTCCTGATTCTCGGGAACATTAAGTTGAGTATACTCAATATATTTGGCATGCAATGTGATTAATAGTGCATCTCTTTTTCAGCTTGTGATGCATTAGCATATTTTTGTGCTCTGTTTTTCAGGATAACATTTTCCAGGTTATAAACTAAGAGTCCAAGTTATCAGTGCTCAGATAATAAGAAACATAACATATCAAAGATAAATAAGTGATTAAAGAGCTCAGTGCGGGTCAACTGCTAGCTAATTACCAACAACATGGCTACTTTAAGCTGATTTTATAAAAGCATGGTAAAGAATTACAATACACAGGTAAAGAGCTAGAACAATATGCTGATCAGAAATTTAAAGAAGCAAAGATGCTGAGACAGATGAACGTATACGAAAGAAGATGCAGAGAGATGAACGTGCACGGGAAAGACAACACCAAAAGGAGATGCAGAACTAGCTGAGATAACAAACAAAAGAATGGAGAATTAAGCTAAAACAGTTAGATCAAGAGAAAGAATTAAAGCAAAAGCAACTAGATCAAGAGAGAGAACTAAAGCAAAAAGAGATAGATGAAATGGCAAGAGTTAAGGAAAAACAAATTCAAGTAGAATCAGAGACACAGTTAAAGATGAAAGGTATGGATGTAGACTCACACGCAGAGATCTCTGCTACAAAACTAAAAAGTCAACAAGAAGAAAATAAGTTCAACAAATACAAAAATATTATCAAACCATATTGTAAAGAGGATTCCATATCAGCCTGGACAGAAAATGTCGAGTATCAGTTTAAATACCACCAAGTTCCAATAGAGATGTGGGCTATGATTTATATGAAGAACCTGAGTGGTGAGCCCCTTAAAGTGATAGAATCTATACCAACTGATCTTAGATCTAACTATCAGTACATCCATGATAGGATAATGCAACACTTTTTACTTGATGCCCCTGGGTATCAGGTTCAGTTCTCAAATTTAAAACCAAAACCTAGTGAGACTTTCATTGATTACGTCTCAAATGTTCAAAGTGTACTAAATAGGTGGCTTAAAGCAGCTAACATAGGTAAAGATTTTGACAGACTTAAAAATCTAATAGCCATGGATAAAGTCATATCCACTATACCATCTCCTTTTGCTAAATTCCTGCAGCAGTCAGGACATTGAGACCATAGAACAATTTGAAAAGAAAGGCTCTGCATATTTTTCCTCAAATAGAGATATTTTTAAGACTTCAAATGACTCTGAAATAGTTTCCTTTGTAAAGGACCAACCTAAAAACTATCAAAGTAATAGAAAACCATTTCATAAAGCTGATAAGAAAGATAGGAAAGTGTCAAAATGTATCTACTGTCAACTTTTGCATGACACTTATTCTATGTGTGATAAATCGCCAAACTATCCGGCGCATCTTGAAAATGTTATTAAGAAGCAACAAAACAAGCGATCTGCATACAGGCGTGCAATCAAATGCTTCTTTTGTTCCAGCTACGGCCATTATTCAAATAAGTGCCTGGGCCGCCAACGTATGAAAGCCAACAATGATATTTTGATTGATACATCTTCTGATAGTGGTAGTGAGACTGAGTGTGAAGTTGAAAATGAATTACCTGTTAACCAAGCTGAAGATGTGTGTTGTGTAAACGATATGTTAAGCTTTGACAGTTGTGAACGATGTCACCAATTTCATGCAGACGGAAAATTAGAATGTGGACATACAGTACCATTCTCATCTGAGAGTGTAAATGCAGCATTAGCCTCCAGAGGCAATTTAGAGTTCCACAATGCAATGGTCAACGACAGACCATGCCAATGTTTGCTGGACAGCGGCAGCACCCTTATTGGTCTTACGAAGGAACTGGTGAGTCCAGATGATTATACAGGTGACTCTGTCAAATGCCGAACCTTTTCGGGTAACATTGAAATTTACCCTTTGGCCAAAGCCCGTATTAACACTCCTTTCCTTTCTGGTACCTTTACTTGTGCAATACTTGACAACCCTTGTACTGACTTAATTTTGGGTTGCTTACCCCAATTGAAACAATGTACTAGCGATGAAATAGCTGCATGGGAAAGATTAAATGCAGCTAATGCAACAACCAGAGCAGACTCTATAAAACATCAAGACACACTACAAGATGAGAGACTACTGTTGCTATCACCAACTAGCACGGATGATACCACCAGACAAAAATTTATAGAACAGCAGAAAGCTGATCCTAGTGTGTCTCCATATTTATAATTATTGACAGAAAGAGCCAAAGTGACCAAAAACGCATCATGGTTCTTTAGACTTAATAATGGCATTCTTACTAGGTATTATACAACTGGTAACCATGAGATTCAGCAAACGGTGTTACCTGTACAACACCGCCTAACTGTGCTAAAGATTGCACATGAGTCACCGTTTGCTGGTCACCTTGCATACGACAAAACCAGGGCCAGAATTCAGGCTCATTTTTATTGGCCAGGTTTTTGCAATGATATAAAATTATTTTGTCGTTCCTGTAATGTCTGTCAACAATTAGTACGCAAGGGTAAACATCCTACAGCTGAAGTACAACCTTCTACACTGGCTTCTAGGCCATTTGAGAGTGTGGCGGTAGATCAAGACACACTTCTGTTACTTCCAGACAAACGAAATTTATTATTGACTTCATGGCAAGGGCCATTCAAGGTGGTACGTAAAATTTCAGATGTTGACTATGAAATATCGATAAACGGACACTTAAAGATATTCCATGTCAACATGTTGAAACCTTACTTTTCACGACAAGAGACAGAAGTAGAGACAGACGAACACAGTGCACCCACACCTAGTGATCAGACGACAGACGTACACAACGCAACTACACTAGTTAGCGAGACTGGCAATTCCGACGATATCCATACATCTAGTGAGAATACAGAATACGCACTTAGCACCACCACCGTACTGAATCAGGTAGACGACGACGGAATGGAACTACCTGTTCCTATTGTAGACAAGACTGCGACATTGGATAGCATACGGATAGAACAGGAACTAACAGACGGTCAACGACGACAATTAATAGAATTAGTGACAGAGTATAAAGACATATTTTCTGACATTCCAGGTAGGACGGACAGAATCGAGCACTCCATTCTTCTTTCGGACTCTAAGCCTATTAAATGCAGGCCGTACTCAATCCCACTCAGCTATAGGGAAAATCTAAATAAGGAAATACTTAATTTAGAAGCTAGTGGGATCATCCAGAAGTCTACATCTGAGTACTCCTTTCCAATCGTCCTAGTTAAGAAAAAAGACTCCACAATTCGTCTGTGTGTGGACTATCGAAAACTCAACAACGTCACCAAGATCGACGCAGAACCAATTCCTTCCTGCGAAGATCTTATTCTTGACATGTCCACCTCCAAAATCTTTTCTAAATTAGATCTTACTAAGGGATATTGGCAAGTCCCTATGCAGACTCAATCCATTCATCTTACTGCTTTTTCAACACCTTTAGGACTTTACGAGTGGCGTTTTCTTCCTTTCGGACTCCGAAACGCTCCTGCCACTTTCGTACGCTTAACTAGAGATCTACTTCATGGAGTGACGAATACAGTGACGTATATAGATGATATATGTGTCCATACTGATGACTGGACAACACACCTACTGAAACTAAGACATGTCTTTGATAGGTTGCGACTCTTCGGTCTCACTGTCAAACCGAGCAAAGTCGAATTGGGCCTAAAAGAAATTGATTTTTTGGGTCATGTCATTTCACAAGGTCAACTAAAGACTGACAATAGAATCATTACCAAAATTATGAACCTGACCATGCCTACCACAAAGAAGCAGGTCAGAAGCCTTTTGGGGTTAGTAAATTACTATAGCAAATTCATACCAAACTTAGCGGAAATTACAAGTGTATTTTCCAATGTTTTAAAAGCATCTGTAAAATTAGATGTCAAAGATGCATTATTAATTTCTGCATTGTCAAAATTGAAAATCCTGTTTAGTAATGTACCAATCCTCCGCTTGCCTAATCCTAGGCTCGTTTATTATCTTATGACAGATGCCAGCAGAATCTCCATCGCTGCAGTGCTAGGCCAATTTTATGAGGGCATCTTCCATCCGATTTGCTACGTGAGCCGTAAGATCACACATGCTGAGTCCAGATATTCCATATCAGAGTTGGAAGCCCTAAGCGTCATCTATGCGGTGAGGAAGCTCCATCGATTTCTAGCGGGTGTTCACTTCGTTGTCCAGACTGACAACTCCCCAATCACGGTCATACAAAGTGGTGTGCATCGGAATGACCGTATATACAGGTGGTCGCTAATACTACAAAACTATACGTTTAGTATAGAGCATATTAAGGGTAAGGACAACATTCTTGCTGATACCCTTAGTCGACCATCTGAGGTAGAAATACCGGAGATTCCACATAAGAGTGTAGAGTAATAGATTATTAGTACATTAGAATATTCTATGTGAAATGTTTATACTAATACATAGATATTACGTGCTGAACTATGTACTAAGAACAGCGAACTACCATGTGTCCGTAGACATTAAAAGAAGAACTGTGCTCCGAGAACAAATGTATCACCGTATGAACTGGAACAACTCATTACTTACTAAGCTCCATAGGTATTCCGGTGAATCATTTGTGTTAAGCAGAGAAAAACAGTGTCAGAACATTACATAAATACAGACACGAAAATACTGGTCTACGACACAATCGAACTCTACAGGTGCAATACCCATAGGACACAAGTATGACTGTGTAATGTGTTTAATATACCCAGGACAAGTGTGAATATATAGTATGCCAATGAAAGCAATTTCTGAACATTAAGGCAACGACTAACCTGAGGTATTTAAATACTATGTATATATAAACTTATTGTGATATGTATTATAACATTTTTAATATAGTGATAAATTATAGGTAGATTAGGTCACTTTAATTTACATTTAGATTTAGACAATATAGTAGTTTTCATTGTTTTTAAGTAGTTTAGATAGGATTAAATAGATAGATCATTAATTTACCCACTTACTTACCTTAAAAGTAGAATAGGATACTAATTTAAACGTAATAACAGCTAATTATAAACTAGAATAAAAAGTTTAGATAGTTTTAGTACCTTTTAGGTTTATTACATTTCACTTTGTTTCATTTCATTTGAGTTCATCCCATCTTAATGAACCAATCCATTTAACAAACGTGATCATGTAGTATTAGGATTAATGTACATCATTATCATAGGATAAAAAGATTATACAATTAAACATACATCATTTACACCATTTAGAGTAAGAATATCAATCATATATTCTTTCATTTAAAAACATTAGTTATAATTCATTACATTTCACAATACCCATTTCAGAAAGGTACATAACTCATCTCACATCAATTTCATCTTAATTAGTTAGATTACATCCCTTAGATTAGATATATATCAGGATTAATGTGGCAAAATAGATTAAAATAGGTAACACATTAAATACATATTTATAGAACTAGTATTAGTATGTCAGTATTTAGAGTATTATTTCAGTAGAATATAGTAGTTAGTAATACCAGGGTACAAACCATCAACCCTGTTTCTTACATGTAAATATGTGTAAATACATGACTCGTGCAGCAATTTACGCACAGTCATTGAGCTCAACTTTGTCAAACTGAGCCAAACTTGTACAGTGTCACTCCAAGGTTTTTAAATAATTGTGAGGGTAAAAGATGTGTGACAGAAGTAAGGGTAAAAGATGTGTGACAGAAGTGTGAAAGGGAGAGCAAATGTAAATTATACAGGAGAGGGTGAGATCAGTCAGCGGAATTTTTTCTGCCGCTCAACGCGACTTTTTATTTTTTGTCTGCGTCAGGTGTTTGTTTTCGATGTTGAAAATGTGTTGTCATGAATGTGTTGTGTGCAGTTTAGTGTAGATCTTAGAGAAAGTATTTTAAGTCTCATAAGACGGAAACGTAGTCACGAATTAGTGTTATACACTTGTTTGTGGCCACATTTAACCGAATTATGGCACTTGAAAACTAACTTACATACACATGATAGTTAGATACACATGTTAGAAGTTAGATTATACTATTAGTTAGATGCAAACACGCAAACAACCAGAAAAACAAACATATAAATTGCATACATTTTTTGTAGATCAAAGGGAGATAACTCCGGGTCAGGGGACATAATAGACAACGAAACACTAACTTAACAGTGAAAGATAACTTTACACGCGGAAGCGAAATAGGTAAAGCCTGTCGCACACAGCTTGTGTAATGGTTGTTTAATATTATATGGGGGACATGAAGCAATTCATGTGTTGACCCTAAGAAAGTCAACTTTGTATGGGTAGTGAGTTAATTTACTATTTGAGGGCAGGTCTTATAAGACAACGGTCCGGTTCAGACATACCTCTAATTAATATAATATTGCGATTGAGAAGAGGGCTCACGCCAACCAGACAAGTTTGTGGCGATTGCCAGTAGCCAAGTAAAGTGATACTACATTGTGACAATAGTCAGTAGAAGTCTATTGAGTTACCCAAAGCCAGGTTATCAGCAGTCTTTGACAAAAATTAGATACACTAATTTTTTAGAAACCTCTTGCGTCACAACCAATGAGTCAAAGTTGATGACGCAACACAGGAGGGGAGGGTGTGTGTCAAAGACTGAAATATCAAGGCAGGAGGTATGCCTCAAGATAGAAGACCACCGGGAAGAGTGGTCAACCTCAAGTAGATTAGAGGTAATACAGTGCCCCGATATAAGGGCAGGGTAGATGATAGAATGGGGGACTATTAACTAGTTCTCTCATGAGACACGGAGGCAACGACCAGATAGTTAGTACTCTGGTCACGACAGAATCACGCCTACGTGATAGCCACGGAGAAGAGTGCCACTCAATAGGAGAACGGCTGCTACAAGCGTGCTAAGTGTAACAGCACGCAAAAAGCCGAAGGACGCAACAAGGTCCTTCCGCGTGCTGTGTAGTCACGCGTGTAGGAAAAGTCAGACTGGGGACTGACTTCGTAGAGAGCAGATCGTTTAGTGCCGATAGGAGTTTTTGTGTAGCCAAATAGATAGAGATTAGCAATAGGGTTAGGAAACTAGTGATAGGCAATTCTGTGGCTTTGTGTGTGACTTGATAGCGACTGTTTTGTGATTGTAAAGAGCCAACGGCAATAAAATGTACCATTCATTTCCTCTCACACGACTTGCAAGTTCTTTGTATGGTGTGGGAGAAGTAATCCTATGATGCCTGACACATCAGTTGTTGACAGAAAGGAGATTTATAAATTGTTTACATGAGGCCATTGTCTCAGGGATGTTGTGACAGCGGTACTATCAAAATGTTTTGATGGATTAGGTGGTGCGTAACCCCTCACGAAGCTCCAGTATCAGTCCAGAAGAGACGTGCCTATTGAGTAGATACCTTACTCACTTTTGGAGTGAGACAAAACACTACAGTAGGCGACAAGTGCTAGGAAACTAGAAAGACCTTTTTCTTCTTCCCTTTTGTTCCCTCTATTTTTATTATGATACACTGTTATAAGAATGTATATTTTATTATGATACACTTATCAATGTGTGGGTTATTACTAATGTATATCGACCTTGTTCTCTCTTCACGATACAGCGCTAGAGAAGCCGGTGGATATTGGCACTAGTCACCCAGTTTGGAACAGGATTTATAGTCAACGCCTGGATTTAGAGGCAGGATACTGGGTTATCAGCCTACCCCTAATATTCTACAGAGAGTGCTGGTTACTGCCACACACCCTGAACCTGAATGTCAATGCCTGGATAATTAATGGATTTTGAATATGCTGAAGTGGATTCCCTACCTCTGGGAACTTACAGATGGTGTTAATCTTTTCAATGTCTGCAAAGACATGAGGCATGCCTGGCCTAGATGGATACAGAGTATACCCTCTTCTAAAAGTCACCGCCTGATTCCAGAGTCATGGATAGTCTGGAGTTCACCATCATTGAACAGTATGGGTTTACCAACTGCTTTTGTGGACTCCCAGCTTCCGTTGAATCTTCACATCCATCATATCCCAGACATGGACAGTCAAGCACTATACCAACTCCCGGTCAATCAATCCGTATATTCAGCTGAAGAAAGAATAACCTACATCTTAACCCAGAGAAGGGCGGGAATATTTATGCCCAATTCAAGTTAGTTCTGTCAGGAAATTCTAATGGATAAATGTGATGTCACTCCTCATCCAAAGATATACTGAAAGTGTTTGTGTCTGATCCTGATCGAATCATTCACATGGACTCCTGTTTGTTACGCCACGCCAGAACGCTTCAGACTTATACCTGTCTGTTATACCACTCTGGAATGCTCCTAGCCCAGTACTTAGCAGCTGTGACCTGGGAGATTACAGTATATCCACTTTGGATTCATATGGATTACTCCTACATATTTTTTCGCTTTGTATATATGATCCGGAGATGGAAGCTCTGTGTGTGTGTGTGTGTGTGTGCAATCCCCAATTTTCTGAATAGGTGGATATATGCAAAGCAGCTGTTTCCCTGGATTATAGAGAGTGTGATTATGGCCAGACTTTTTTCTAGTGGATATTGAAGGAGAGGGAGTCATCATCAGACACATAGGATAGTTCTAGAGACAGATTAGATAGATTTTCTGTATCTATTTCTTTGTATGGATTATTTACTTTGTTTGTGTTTGACACATGTATTGGTTGTGAACCTTTTTTGGGGATTTTGGGGGACTTCTGTTATGGTTGTATACTTTATTTGCATTGTCTGAAATATGATAATTTTTTCATGTATATATCACCATAATGTAGCCAACAGGGTTTGCCCAGGAACCAAATGTTTTCACAATACAGTTGTTGTTGTTTTGGTTTAACCAAGACTTGAAGTTACTTCATTGTTAATCCTGTTGTTCCAAAATTGATGTTTATAGTCCAGTTATGGTTACTGTTATGTGATACAGTGAGTCATTGTACTGTTTTTGTCTAACAGTGGCTGTTTTCCTCTGTCATGTAATCCAGTTGTGGTGTCTAACTTTGGTGGTTGTCCCTCTGTTATGTAATACTGTGGATGTGCATGACAGTGGATACTTGTCATTGTTTATATATATATATATATATATATATATGGGAGATTAAATGTGGGGCGGGGCACTTACACATAGACACACCTTATGGGTAGAGTGATTAGTTACTCGGGTGTCTGTGGTAGAACTTCCCGGATCTCCCAGCCTTCTATGGGAAACATTTCTTCTATGTTAGTGTTGAACTTGCACTCTTTTCTGCCTTGTTCAATGCTTGGGGGTTTAACGAGCCAATATATTATTTCCTATAGAGGGCGTGTTTGGGATTTAGACCCCATTCATACTGAATAACCCTAGCAAACTTGTCCTTATTATAATTTATTATATTTACCACCCCACAGCACTAATACCTTATTATGTGAAACCAACGGAAGGCAGCCTGCTTCCAAATCGCCCTCATCTGTGATTCGAACGCGGTATGCTGGATTATAAATTGCGTCCGTAACCCTTCGCCACAGAGGACGCAATGGCAAACTACCGAACTTAAAATTCACTAGAAAATAGAAATGTGATTTGGTGTAATTGCGACGTCCTGCAACACATCTAATGTGAGTCCAGACTTCTTTCTACCTGTTAAATGTTTGTTTTAAATTTCTGAATAAACATTTTACAGACTTGGGGGTGATGCATACCCCTTGTCTCACATCTGTGAAGCAATACTCCTCGAACTCTCAACTGCATATATCAGCCAAGCACACACGACTAGACGGGTTGGCTATTGAGTGGACGATTTCTATCATACTGCTCATAATGGCGGTACAGGTGGTTCTGTATTCTGTGGTCGGTTACACACAAGGTCCGAAAGTCGGTGCAGATTGCGGGATAAAAAAGGAAACCGTGGTGTAAAGGCGAGAGTATCAACTTCATTGCAACAGGTCTCATTCCATATTGCTCGGTTTCTTTCCATAGGGCGGAATGCCGCAAGCGTCGCACAAAGAATGAACTCCGTAGCTGCAGCGACGACTCCCATGACTTTATCAATGGGGACTCTATAAATCTAACCCTTTATACTTTTCATTTCTGTTGATTTGTTTGACATCATCAAGTAGATAATCATGTTCGCCAATGTTTCGCCATATCACATCATCACCAGAGTCGTCGATCAGCTTTGTGTTCTGGTCTCGGTTATGTCAGTCAGTTAGTTAGTTAGTTAGTTAGTTAGTTAGTTAGTTAAGTTAAGTTAAGTTAAGTTAGTTAGTTAGTTAGTTAGTAAGTTATTTAGTTAGTTAGTTAGTTAGGTAGTTAGTTTAATTGGTTAAACCAGCCAATTCTGTGTTGGTTTATCAATCTTCTTTGGCTTCCTGCGTAGTGTTCTTGTTTGGCCATACCTCTTTTAATTTGCTGTTCTCGCTGTCTGGCCATAGTTGTAGATTCACAGTCATCACTTGGTTCTCGCAAAAGTCTTACTTCTCGTAGAGCATTCAGAATGTCAGCCTGGTCCATTGCGCGTCCGCTCTCCACAGTAGCCTTACCTGCGAGCTTGTCAGCCCGCTCATCCCCTTGTACTCCCGCATGCCCTGGCACGAAGATGAAACTAATCTTTGGTAGCCGAGACCGCTCCAGATACAGTAACCACTCTTTTCGGATACACCCCATCTGTATCCTCTTGAGCATGCTCATTGAGTCACTAGGGAAACATGCCCTAGTGAATGTCTGTGTATTGAGCCATGTTATTGCTTTACTTACTGCTATGACTTCCATAGTCAGGCTACTTGTGGTCTCAACAAAAGTACCAGAGTCAATCTATCAAATTCTCCCTCCGGCCTGAGCCGTAAAGGCCTATGAGCTTCTCACATATCGGACGACCGACCCATCTGTGTAGATCAGGGATCACCAAACTTTTTTTCACTGCGGGCCGGATAAATGACAAAAATAACGTGCGCGGGCCGGATACTCATTCTGTACAATACTTGGACCGTCTCCATGGCGAAGGTCTTACGGTCGCGCTTCGTAATCCCGTATACCCGCGTTTGAAACACAGTGCGCACGATTTGGCAGCAGACAGCGTTGCGATGGTTTCTTTCGCTATGGTATGGGTGCCGGTAGTTCAGAAAGCAATGACAAACTACTGAAAGTAAACTTGCCAAGACATCAACATCAGCAAACAAATGCTGGTGTTGACTGCAAACTTACTATATAGGATATGCAACTAACTTTAACAATACTTGCAAGCCAGAATGAAATCTCTGGGGGAAAAGACGAAATACTAAGTTAATCATGGGTAAACAGCGTGCAATGCACAAAAAACAAATACAACCGACATATTTATTCACTGGAAAAAAGTTATCAAAGGCGACGTTAGCAAAAAGATAGTTACATCAGACCTAGTGTGCACATATCCGAATCTCACAAACAAAGCAGCAAATAAGGTTAGTGAGATTGTGAAACTGATATTTGGTTTTCAAAATATCATCAATGTTTGGATTGGAATTGCTGCATCCAATCAAGAGAATTGCTTTCAAATGTTTTCTCTGTCTGACTGTCTGTCTGGTCTGTCTGTCTGGTCTGTCTGTCTGGTCTGTCCGTCTGTCCGTCTGTCCGTCTGTCCGTCTGTCCGTCTGTCCGTCTGTCTGTCTGTCTCTGTCTCTCTCTCTCTCTCTCTCTCTCTCTCGGAGGGGGGAGCTGAATGGTCTCAAGGTATGGTGTCCGCCTCGAGTGCTGGAGGTCCAGGGTTCAAGCCCTGGTGAGGGCCGGGATTTTTTCACGTGGACTTCTAGTAACACAATTTCCCCTGGTCTCTGGGTAGTGAGATCGGACACTCGTGTGTATTATAGCGCACGTAAAAAATCCCTTGGCAGTTGGGAATCGGAAAAGAGTAGCCTTACGGCGTTGCCCGGGCAAAATTTCGAGTTACAATTCTACGCAAAGTATTTCAGGATCCTCGCCGGTGCTACGGAGTTCGTGCACTGAGCTGAGATTCTCCGGACTCAGACTTGAGTTAGGAATAGAACGAAGCACTTATGGATCACACTCGTGTGCCATGATGTTGATCAGTCGACTAAACTAAACTAAACTAACTAATATTTTCGTAATAACACGAGGCTTCTGTGGCATTTTAATGCTATGTTTGTTACATTATTGCCTCTATTCACACTTGTAGTTCACTTACATATCACTGTCAAAGAAATCCTTATGACCTACCTATAAAATGGATGACAGGCAAAAAGAAGTAAATATTTCTTGAGCAGCGGACCTGTGTTGACAGGCGGGCACATCTGATGGAGGGAAAGATGTGTGTGTGTGTGTGTGTTGCCATGAATACCATGGGAACGTCAGAGCGTAGTTGGCTCTCTACAACGAGCCGGGGAAGGACTTGGGATGTCGCGAACTAAGAAAACATTACAATAAACAAGAAAATCTAGACACAATAATCTATAACTGAAAATAGTAAATTTAAGACACATAGCAGCAAGGAGGTCTCCGCACGTGTGAAGATTTCCTTTTATTCTAAACATAATATTTAAATTTAAATTGTATCACAACGTCTCGTGTTCCATACGTTACATCAACCGGCGGCGGGCCTGATGAAATGACGTCGGCCCGCGGGCCGTAGTTTGGTGACCCCCTGGTGTAGATGACAGCATCATCGTCTAACGAATTCTCGAAAATCAACACTTGCACTTTCGCCTCCACAGCAGCCAGATTTTCTTGTCTGCATATCTGTCTAGTTGAACTATGTCACGTTTTCTAGCCGTCCAGTTATTTATCTCTCTGCCTTCATTTTGTTCTTTCCACCACAAGCTTGCGGAATGTTACTAAATTGTTGAGTTTGTTTCTACTTTCTTTCAGTAGTTTGCCATTGCTTTCTGAACGACCGGCACTCATACTTTTGTATGGAAAACCAGCGCAAGGCAGTCTACATCCAAATCGCCCGCCCCAGTGTTTCCAATGCGGTATGTGATCTTACGAATTGCTTCCTTAACACCTTGGCCACGGAACCTGCACTGGCAAGCTACTGAACGTAAAACTCCCTAAACAATCGACTTATGATTTGGGTTTGTTCACTACGTAATGCAAAGCAAATGCAACGTTTTAATGTGCATCCAGTCTTCTTTCTATCTGTTTAATTGTGCGAACTAAATAAACATTGTGGTTGGATGAAGAATGACTTGCTCGATGAATTCGATTAAAGTGAGGAAGAGATGCGCAATTGGTTTACCAGACTGTCTCGCCTGAGTCCATCTAAATCCAGTGGCAAGACAAGTCAAGACGACTGGAGACGAATACGGGAGCAGTGGATGATTAGGGAGCTCTGCGTGCTTTGCCGTGCTCATTACAATAAACATTGTACAGACCTGGGGGGGGGGGGAAGAGAGGGAGGCGGGGGGGGGGGGGGGGGTGATGCACACCCTTCTTGTCTCACAAATGTAAAGAAATAATTCTCTGACTCTCAGATGCGTTTATCAACCCCGCGCACACGACTAGACGGGTTGGCTATTGAGCGTAAGACTTCGCTCATATTGCTCCTCATGGCGGTGCAGGTGGTTCTGTGTTGGTCGCTCATATTGCTCCTCATGGCGGTGCAGGTGGTTCTGTGTTCGGCGGTGGGTTATACACAAGGTCCGAAACCCGGTGGAGAGTACGGGATAAACAAATGAACGTATGGTTTAAAGGTGAGAGGTCGACTTCATTGCAACAGATTTTATCACATTTGGCTCGGTGTCTTTCCACGTAGCGACCTGTCGCAAGCGTTGCACAAAGTACGAAATCCGTAGCTTCAGCGACGACTCCCATGACGTTATCAGAGGGAAATCTCTAAAGCTAAGCCTTACCACTTTGCATTTCTATAGATTTGCATGTCATGATCATGTCATATAGATAATCATGTTCTTCCATGTTTTGCCACCTCACACCATCACCAGAGTCGTGGATCAGTTTTGATAAAAGACTGCCACTACTTACGCTAATTATCATTATGAAAACCAAATACTATACACATAATAAGAAATCATAAAATTGTACTTCGCTTGTTATTTTATATTATTTATTTAGAGCAAGTCCAGAATATCATAACAACAGGCTAACATACTTGTTAAGTGTTGACCGAATTTATAAATAATTCTGTTCAAACAACTTCTGAAGAAACCACGTAAACAAACAGAGCAAACAGAATTAAATTAAAGCATGGGACATAACTACTTAACATATTGAGGGACATTACCTAATCTAAAGATATTTCTAACATTTACATTTCTGACAAATACTTTGTTGTTTATTCGTTAATTTCATTTGCAAATTAACCCTTAGTGCTATTCCCCAATACTTTTAGTTATATATGTTAAAGAACAATAAACAGCATATTAACATAAAAATTATATTATTTAGTTACACTTATGCACAATACATTTTTATAATCTGCTTTCCTGGCTTTTCTAGAATAATATATGTGTAACTTTAGCAACTTGCATCTTAACTAAACATCTACTGGATATTCTTATATTTTTGGCAGGCCTTTGAAAGGCCAAATATTCTTACGCATTTTTTTAATTTCTCGGCATTTTGGCTAATATCAAATTGTAGTATCTTCATCTGGCCAGGGTCATCAGCAGAGGTGGTCATCCGAATGACACACAGGGACGAGGAACCTCATGGGGCGTCTACCTCTGGAGAACAGAGCGCCCTTATGTAAAGAAAGAAAAGTTTTTATACATGGACAATCGTAAGCAATGTCAACTGCTAGAAAGCACTGCTGAGTGAGCACACAGCAGGTCTGCAGTCGTTAGAAGCAGCCACATCCCTCATTCCCCTCCAACACCCCCTCGACGAGTACCTCGCATATATTAGGTTCCTCACACTTCCCGGGGGAGGGTCTTCCCTTGTGTCCGTCTCCTGTCATGCGCTCACATCCTGATCTCCAGCTTGGAATTGCTTTAATCTCTGATGGCGGTTATCCCACAATAAGTTTGTGGACGTGTCAGAGAAAGGGAACAATGCAGTATGTCTTCACAACGGTAAAGTTGGAGTAGAGGAAAAGCAGGATGAACGAACTAACGAACAAACTTTATTGTCAAAGGTTTAAGAAGTGGGCACGCAGGCCCGTCTAAAGAGAAACTAATCTGTGCGGTTTGGCATTTTGGCGTGGAGAAATATCAACATCAGAAAGGAGTGGCAGCACACGATACACAAGGCTGTGCACAGACATGATCACCGTCGCCAGACTTTGGGATACTGGATGGAAGTTCAAACCATAATATATATTACATACTAGGGATTATGAGGAACAAACCAGAACTCGATCCAATGATTGCGTCCTGACTCTGAGAGGCAAAAGTAACACAACCCTGATCCCAGACTCTGGTGATCGTGTTGGAAGGCGAACCAGATCGTTTATCTACATATGTCACATGATGATGATGATACAGGGATTATGAGGAATGTACCAAAAATCAATCCAGAACTCTATTCGTGGCCTGGTTATGAGAGAGAAACAGTAAAACAGAAGAAGAAGAAATAACAGAAACTGATTTAGTAAATCTAAATTAATAACAAATAACACAAGAATAAAACAGACTTTTCCCGAGTATATTGTTACTTGTTTAAAAAAAAAAAAGAAAAACAGAGAATTATATGTTTATAAATTCCTTTATATCTACATAACTTAACTACGGAATAAAACTGTCTCATTAATCGCGTGATGTCTCGGAAGCTGAAATATGTTGGCCATGTTAAGTGTCACGTGGTTTGGTCAGAACCGGGTTAGAAGGCGTAGTTCCTGAGAGAAGAGCCGGGGGTTGACCAACACGACATTGAACACGGGACATTGGGGGACGCCTTGGGCATGGACATAAATGGGGAAGGGGAACTGGCAAAAGACGGGCTGTGATGAGAGCGACGTTCTGTAGGATACATGCTGCATGATGATGATAATTTCCCTGACCTAGTTGCCAGGTAAGCATGTGTTCAGGTATTTTCGTTTGCTTGTCCTGTTTAAACAAAAGAACAAATGCATCCATACTTCAAGAGCTGAATATTGAAGAAGGTTGGCTATTAAATCAATCAAACAAAACAAAACAAAATGAAATATTTTTGGTCAACTGAAATGTCACGAATGTTTGGAGAGAACAATAATAGAGGGGTACATGCCTATGAAGAGAGGAAGAGGAAGAAGAAGGCCAAAGAGAAGATGGGTGCAGGATGTGGCGGATGATCTCCACATGGGTATCTAGACGTTCTCCGGAAGGTAGTGATGGGAGATAGGTTCTGCAAAGGACATGCTACTGAATGAATGAATGAATGAATGAATGAATGAATGAATGAATGGATGAATGTCCAGTTTACAGGACATCGCTGTCAACACCAGGAGTTTACTGCTGTTGTTGAAGTCTTGACAAGTTTACGTTCAGTATTTTGCGTGTTCAGTTATGGTCCCAAAAACAGCCCTAACCATTCACTGTGAACGTTGTGACAACATTGGAGACTAAAGATATTAGAGACAGAGCTGGACAGAGGAAGGCAATGTTGAGTGAGATGATAAACCGGCTAAGAAGAATATCGGATATTGAGTTTATCAAACATAGAGTCGATAGATGGTTGTGTTGCTTGCTTGCTTGCTTGTGTTCATTGGCTTGAGCTCCAACGCGAGGTCCTGTATGTCGGATGAAGGCATCCTGTTGTCCAACATCAGTGTGATGTCATACAGGACCTGAGGTTTGCGTGAGTATCCATTGTCCCATGTCTGGCTTATTGGTGTGCAGACTGGTGGTTCCTCGCCGTACAGGCAGACACTCTCCGACTTCGGAGGAATCGGCGATCCTATTGACTTTAGCCAGGACCCCGAAGGGACCTGTTGCCCAGGACGCTCGACGAGGACGCGTCAATAGGTCTTGGCCAGTATATAACCCGGTCCTGGTGCCTTGGAAACACCTCTGCGTCCCAGATGGTTGTGTGAATAACCCACAGGGACAACGACATAGATGGAGATCGGAAACAAAACGGACAAACGGATTAGAGGCATAAAAACAGATTAGTCACTTT
Organism: Cepaea nemoralis; assembly: GCA_014155875.1. Taxonomy (NCBI): domain Eukaryota; kingdom Metazoa; phylum Mollusca; class Gastropoda; order Stylommatophora; family Helicidae; genus Cepaea; species Cepaea nemoralis. Next base: position 1,030,123 of record JACEFZ010000517.1, on the reverse strand, counting down.
CCTTTACATGACGTCAACGTCAACCCCAGCATTATTTGGCCATTTGTGATTTCTTGGCAACCTTACGTTCGTGATTTCTGAACGAAAAGCACACATACCATTGTATGAAATCCAACGCAAGACGGTCTGCTTCCAAATGGCCGTAGCTGTGTTGTGAACGTGGTATGCGAGAATACGAATTGCTTCCGTAACCCCTTCGCCACAGAACCGGCTGAACCATAAGACGTATCCGAAGCCGAACCCACAACTTCCGGGGTGTGACGTAAGTGGCTGAACCACTTCGCCACGGAGACCACTGTATGCAAGATATCGCCACTGGAGATCTTCATGTACGACACTAACCTCCTGGCACCAGAAGAGAGTCCCGTATGCAGGATATCGTAACTGGAGATCTTCATGTACGACACTACCCTCCTGGTACCAGAAGAGAGACGTGCCCGCCGCATACTTCCACGTCATTTATTTGTAAAGAATCGCTTTCATTACACATGGCTATCTCCATAAGTGCTCCAGCCTCCTCCCGTAGATAATGCAAGGAGACATTTAGTACTGCTACTTGTTGTTGGTGCGTATACTTGTATAATATTTATATCTATTGGTTTGCCTTTCATTTTGACTATAATAACTCTATCTGCAATACACCAGTAAACATTAATTGACTTGGCTGTTATTTTTAATCACATAATAGTTCTACTCCTTTCTCATCTGTATCCTTCTACATAATAAGTTATTGTGTGTTATCGGTTGTAATTTTGATAATCCCTTCCATCTCATCTCCCCTATGCCTAGAATAATCTCCATGTTCGTGCTTTCCACTTCTCTTATCACATTGTTCAACTGTCCCAACTCATTTAATGTCCTAACATTCCATATTCATATTTGAAATTTATTTCCCATTTTACATTTTAGTTCCTATTTTAAATTTATTCATTATGATTTTGTCATGAGTAGCTGGATGAGAGTCTAGTGTCACATGTGGCTCATGACTGTTCATACCTGACGAGGATGTCCTAAGATAGCCATTAATGTCGTTCACTGCCTATGATATGTGACTATTCATGAAATCTTGGGAAGATGATGTAATGGTTTTCCCTTGACATCCACATCCACATGGGGGTCTTTTATGTCTGCTTTTGACAGCCATTTATCAGAACAAGTGCATACCCTGCTCTGCTCAGCAGCAGATGTGTCCACATATCCCGGTGGATATTCGGTCCCCAGGGCTGCGTTTGTCACACCTTTGTGGGTTTCCCATCCTCTACCACTAGGAGGTGCAGATGGGATTTTCCATTCCTAAAGTTATGGTTTATGATGGCCAAAACTCTCCAGTAAAGCTGAACTTTAGAACACACATGCTCCCAGTACTGTCTACTGTCTACCATGTCTAAAAAAATATCATCTCTTTTTTATTGCATACCGATGGTTTGGCCATACGAATAACATCTTCTTAAGCAAATTTTACCATTCGTAAATTATAAACAATTCTGTTCAACCAACTTCGAGGGTGACCACATAAACAAAATGAACAAACAAAATTACACTAAGGCATGGGACATAACGACTTAACATATTAAGGGATATTACCTAATCTAAAATTATTTCTAACATTTACAGTTCTGGCAATTACTTTGTAAACTTTTCGTTATTTTCATATGTAAATTAACATTTTCTGCTTTCCCCAAAAATGTTAAATTATATTGTTGTAGTCGATGGTAAAAGACAAAGGGAGACAATCATAAAGACTGATGCTTCCTTCACTACAGTGCTAAGAGGTAAAGAGTAGATCTGACTTCGTTACGGCCAAAGAAGAAAAACAGTGAAAAGAGAGAGAACCTCACACCGCCTCAACCGACAAAAAAGATGATAGTAATTAGATAAGAAGATATACGAGATCTCAGGCAGGGGCCTCAACTCTGGACAATAACTGTCATATTTGAGGTCCAGACAATGAATTAAGGTTCTAGATTGTGGTAGAAATAGTGGTTGTAAAACTAAAAGAGACTAAACAAACAAATCTAAAACAGTACAAACATAGCTCTTTATTTATCAACTGCTACAAATTCTGGTGACAATCTGTGTTCAAACACATTGAATAAAGCATTCAATAAGGGATGTTCAATTACAGATACAACAGACAACTGCATATATCAAACAACCAAGGGTGGCCCCTATTCAGTCACCAAAACTTAAGACAACAGGGTACACCAAGTACCACAACACAGGTGCTCCAAGCAATAGTTGGTTAGACTGACACAATAAAGAACCTTGACACAAGCAACACTGCACAGACAATAAGGCACTACAAAAACATAGGTTACACATCATAAACCCCAAGACACGACATAAACAAAGAGTTGTGACACAATTTACTATCCCGCCAAGAACCCAGGCCTGCTGACACTAACTAGTCAGCCGCTCAGATTTCTCTTATGACAGTTTGTTCACTGACGAACACATGGGAAACCACACATCTCTCGTCTCAAGGCAGGCTGGCCACAAAACTATATACACAGGGCCCCAGAGCCTGCCTTCACAAACCAAGCTGGCTGCTGCAATCAAAATGGACTCAGGTCCCTTTGTTTCAAGTGGCGTTTCCGGCGTCGTCCAGATTTTTAACTCGAGATAGACCAAACCAAAATTCGTTGGTCTGGCGCTATCACATATCCAACCCCTTACTTTTTTTGTCGTCCCGACAAAAGAATAGACTATTTTATATCCTCACCCTAACTTTGCTACAATTCACTCTAGAGGGGTTCTGAAAAACACTAACCCCTCTCTTCGGACACCTGTTCTGGAGGTGGGTACGGCTTCTACAAACATTGCACCTCTTGCGTCGTACCCTGGGCTGCAGTAATGAATCAACTAAGTCTCTCATCCTACCTAGCTTAGCTCGAAGCTCCTCCACCACCACATCATCATGCTGGACACCTTGACACTCACTACTGGCATTAGGCCACCTCTCTGAACTGTAATCTTGAGGTTCTACATATTTGTATGCACAGACATCTGGAGCTAATGACACACCAGCCCATCGCATGGCCAAGTCTCTAACACAGAAGAAAGTCACTGAAGGGTCTTGCGATATCCTCTCCTCTGCCATTCTCCTGTTGAGAACATTATGTAGTTTTGCAACAAACCAGTCTCTTAGGATCACTGGATCCCAGGTAACCATGCCCCTCTTTCTCTGAGCTTCCAGCACCAAACGAAAGGCTTTGTGGACCCGGTGAGAGAAATCCATGATGGATTCCTCAGCATCTTGTTTCACTTGGAAGAAAGCTGTAGCAAGTTCCACCATGCTGCGCTGCTCTCCATACACCTGCTGAATGGTCTGCAGCATCTCCTCAGCTGACCTCAAGCTGACCTAAGTTCAAGTTCCGCCCACACACTGGGAGCAACACTTTCACAAATAATGTCCACTTTATCTTCATCGCACACCGCACCAGCCCTCCAGGCAGATCTAACCTTCCTCACATACTTCTCAACAGTTGGCCCACCTTTCTGGCCAAAACAAGGAACTTCTATCTTCACAGGTGCAACTATGTACCTGACTTCACCAGTGGGCCCTGTGACGTCAGGGGCACCAACGGGGAGGGGAACTACGGTCCCTAACGTTGAAGACAGAGCCATCTTTGCTCTCGATAAAATACAGTGGAGGTGTACTAGAAGAAAATATATCTGAGACCACTCACCATACAGGGGACTCCTCTCTTGTGCAGGTATGCCCGGGGGTCTCAGCAGCAAACCTGGTTTCTAATGTCACAACTCAAAGACAATGGGCACCACAAAAATAAACACTGACCTATCACACAACACAATCACTAGATACTAAAACAATTCTAACAGAACAATTCAAAGGCTGCCACTATATCTCGTCGGGGTCGCCATTTTGTAGTCGATGGTAAAAGACAAAGGGAGACAATCATAAAGACTGATGCTTCCTTTACTACAGTGCTAAGAGGTAAAGAGTAGTTCTGACATCGTTACGGCCAAAGAAGAAAAATAGTGACAACAGAGAGAACCTCACACCGCCTCAACCGACAAAAAAAGATGATAGTAATTAGATAAGAAGATATACGAGATCTCAGGCAGGGGCCTCAACTCTGGACAATAACTGTCATATTTGAGGTCCAGACAATGAATTAAGGTGCTAGATTGTGGTAGAAATAGTGGTTGTAAAACTAAAAGAGACTAACCAAACAAATCAAAAACAGTACAAAAATAGCTCTTTATTCATCAACTGCTACAAATTTTGGTGACAATCTATGTTCAAACACATTGAATAAAGCATTCAATAAAGGATGTTCAATTACAGATACAACAGACAACTGCATATATCAAACAACCAAGGGTGGCCCCTATTCAGTCACCAAAACTTAAGACAACAGGGTACACCAAGTACCACAACACAGGTGCTCCAAGCAATAGCTAGTTAGACTGACACAATAAAGAACCTTGACACAAGCAACACTGCACAGACAATAAGGCACTACAGAAACATAGGTTACTCAACATAAACCCCAAGACACGACATAAACAAAGAGTTGTGACACAATTTACTATCCCGCCAAGAACCCAGGCCTGCTGACACTAACTAGTCAGCCGCTCAGATTTCTCTTATGACAGTTTGTTCACCGACGAACACATGGGAAACCACACATCTCTAGTCTCAAGGCAGGCTTGCCACAAAACTATATACAAAGGCCCCCAGCGCCTGCCTTCACAAACCAAGCTGGCTGCTGCAATCAAAATGGACTCAGGTCCCTTTGTTTCAAGTGGCATTTCCGGCGTCGTCCAGATTTTTAACTCGAGATAGACCAAACCAAAATTCGTTGGTCTGGCGCTATCACATTGTAAAAGAAAAATAAACAGCGTATAAACACACGTAATTATATTATTTAGTTACATTTTTGCACTATACATTTTTATAATCTGCTTTCCTGGCTTTTTTTCAGAATAATATGTGCATAACTTTAGCATCCCATAGTGTGTCAGATCTGTTGACCTATTCTTATATTTTTGGCAGGCCTTTGAAAGGCCGAATAATTTTCGGTCTGTTAATTTTTTCCTCCTTTTGGCTAAGATCCGAGTTTATTTGCTGGCTTTCAGTAGTACACTTGGTCTGGTCGGAGCCCGGGATGATCCTTCTCGGTCCTTTGGCTAGGATCAGACGCATTTGCTGCTTCTCTCCCCCCCCCCCAGTAGTGCACCTGGTCTGGTCGGGGGTCGGAATGATCAAACCACCTCACATAACTTCACACTAAATCTGGGACTGGTGGACCAATGCGGACAATGGCTCACAGTGAGACTAAGGGTCCACAAAAAAGGGAGGAGGCTGGGGGACCAGCTAGTCTGGGGTAAGCAACCCCCCCCCCCCCCTCCCCCAAAAAATAAAAAAAAACATCTGTACTTCATTTTGCCAGGGTCAGCAGCAGAAGCGGTCATTCGAATGACACGCAGGGTAGAGGAACATCATGTGGGGTTTTCCCTGGAGAACAGAACGCCATTATTTGAATTAAAAAAAAACAAAACATGTTTTATACATCAATCAATCAATCATGTGCCATGCCGGAAAGTGTGGGCGGTCATGATTCGCCATTTCACTCGATCACCAGAGTCGTGGATCAGCTCAGTGTTCCTGTCTCGTCCATGCCATGTGGCCAAGCCATCCAGGTGTTTTCCTCTCGGTCTTCCTCTTGGTATGTTCCCTTCGATCTTGCCAGCTGTCACTAAGTTCTCCAGTCCATTTCTTCTCATAACATGTCCAAAAAATTTTGACTGTCTACGTCTAATTTCTCTAATCAATCTACGATTTTCTTTTGTCTCTTGTAGGAGTTTGTCGTTGGTTTTTCTGTCTGTCCATGGTATTCTTTGCATTTTCCTCAGAAACCACATTTCTGCAGCCATCAGATGTTTTTCAGCTTGACTGCACATTGTCCAAGTTTCACATCCATACAAAAGAACAGGCTCTATGTATCCCCTCAACACTCTTTTTCTCGTTTCAATTGACATCATTTTATTGGTCAGAATGTTTTTCATCTTGCTAAAGGCTACTTTCGCAATGGCGATTCTTGTTCTAATCTCTTCAAGGCATCTGCCATCAGATGTTATGACTGTTCCGAGATAATTGAACCGATTCACTTGTTGAAGAATATTCCCATTTACTTGTATATTACATTGTGGTACTTCGTTCTTCCTAGTGACGACCATAACCTGTGTCTTCCTACAATTTAATTCCAACCCCAGCTGCTCACTGTGTACAACAACAGCGTCTACTAATTGTTGCAGATCCTGTGCATTGTCTGCAATCAATACTGTATCATCTGCATATCTAATGTTATTTATGTTTCGTCCTCCAATGCTGATTCCATTTAGGTCTTCTACATTTCTGAAAATATTTTCACTGTATAGGGAAAAAAGATCTGGAGACATTACACATCCCTGCCTAACACCTCTCTTAATAGGTTGATATTGTCCTACTTCATTATCAATCCTTATGGCAGCTTGTTGTTTCCAATATATGTTTTTTATAAGTCTAATGTCTTTCCCATCAATTTGTAGATCTGCAAGCATATCCACAATGTTGACATGTCTAACTCTATCAAAAGCCTTTGTGTAGTCAATAAAGCAAAGATGTATATCCTTGTTTACTTCTAAAGCACGTTCAATAACTGTTCGCAGCATATACACAGCATTTACTGTACCCTTTCCTTCTACAAACCCACATTGTTCTTCCCCTATTTCAGGTTGTATTTTCTTCCTCACTCTTTGCATGATAATTCGTAACAAAATCTTTGTGATGTGACTCATTATACTAATTGTTCTATGTTGATCACATTCTAAGGTTCCTGATTTCTTTGGGATTGCAATAAATACAGAATTACATAATTCAGAAGGTATATCTCCAGTATCATATAATGTGTTCAGCAGTCTAGTGACTTGCTCTAGTCCAAATTCTTCTAAAGCTTTAATCATTTCTGTTGTGATGTTATCTGCACCGGGGGCCTTGCCAGCTTTCATATGCTTAAGAACATTTTGAACCTCCATCTTTAAAATTGCTGGTCCTTCATTATTAAATCTAATAGCATACTGTTCCTCTCTGTTATCATTATACAGGTCTTTCACATAATCTGTCCATACATGTAGAATCTGATCTTTTTCTATTATGATTTTGCCATCTTTAGTTTTTAGACAGCCTGTTGATGTACTTGTTCTTTTACTAGTAAGTTCCTGAATTCTTTTGTGCACTAATTTGGTATTTTGACTGTTGTGTTGTTTTTCAATTTCTAAGCACTTTTCCTCAAGCCATGATTCTTTTGCCTTCCTACATAATATTCTGACTTGTCTGTGAATTTCTTCATATTTGGCAGGATTATTTTTGTTGAGTCTTCTTGTTTCCATTAAGTGTAAAATTTCCTCAGTCATCCATTTCTTACGACCCACCTTCTTTAATTTTGGAATAGTTGTTTCTGCAGCCACATTGATTGAATTCTTTAACATTTCCCATTGATCATCCACATCCTGGAATAGGATCTCTAGATCAGACAATATTTCAAATCTGTTCTGTACTTCTATGTTGAATTTGTTTTGTATTTCCTTGTCATTACTCAATGTACACAAGTCATATTTAGTGTTTCCTGTTATATACTTGACTTTCTTCAACTTTATCCTCAATGTTCCTGTGAGTAATCTGTGGTCACTATAACAATCAGCACTGGGAACTGTTTTTGCTACTGTTAGCGCGTTTCTAAATCTTCTGCTAATGAGAATGTAGTCAATCTGGTTTCTAATCCTGCTATCAGGACTCCTCCAGATCCATAATCTTCTAGGGTGTTGCTTGAACCAGGTGTTTCCTACAATCATTTCCTGTTCTTTTGCCCACTCTACTAGTCTGTATCCTCTTTCATTTCTCTCTCCTAAACCATAGTTTCCTACTGTGTATCTATCCCCTTGATTTCCTACTTTTGCATTGAAGTCCCCTATTATGATGTTTATTTCTGAATTTTTACATTTCTTTAAGGCAGACTCTATGTCATTATAAAATTCCTCTACACTATCTTCACTGGACTCTCCTGTTGGGGCATATACTTGAATAACATTTATGTTAAAAGGTCTGCCACTCAATTTAACTAGCAGAACTCTGTCCGACACGGCCCAATATCTCTGAACAGACGTTGATGTTTTCCGGTCCAAAATTATTGCCACTCCCCTATGTCGATCTTCACCTCCAGAATAAATAATCTTAACATCTTTATGTATCTTGATGCCTGCTCCTGTCCATCTCGTTTCGCACATACCTAATATATTAATTTTTTCTCTTTGAATTTCTTGTGTTATGTTCTCTAATTTTCCGTCGTTGTTTAACGTCCTAACGTTCCATGTTCCTAATTTTAATGTCTCTGTCCTTGTCTTGCGATGATCAGTCTTTAAGCGAATCATAATAAACTAGGCACTTTCAAAGAGGTAGTTTGCCGTTGCTTTCCTCTATGGCAGTGACCATACTGGCCGGATGACCGCAATCATTGTCTCTCGAAAGAGATCCTCTGCTTGCCGTCGCGAAACTCGAGACCATAACCAACAAATATCTGTCGGCTGCCCTCAAAATTTCATCCACCACCTGCCTTCCGTGGCTTCTTTTGAATACTTCCAATAAACGAACACGAAATAACATCACATAATCCAAAAGAAAAACACTATCCATACGAATTCAACGGGAATTTCAATAGGAAATCCACAGAAAAACACTGAACAGCGTCTCCCCTAAGAACAACGAGTCATCGCGTCGCCATTGAAGCAGCCACATTTCTCTCACCCCACCCCCACCCCCTCGACGAGTACTTCGCGTCCATTATGTCCTCGCACTTCTCGGGGGAGGATCTTCCCGCCTGTCCTTCTCCTGCCGTGAGCTAACAACCTGATCTTTAGCTTGGAGACACTACATGAGATGGGCAAGATGGCATAGGGATTATGACGAATGTACCAGAAATCAATCCAGAACTATATTTGTGCCCTGGTTCTGAGAGACAAACTGGAAAACAGAAGAAGACGAATAACAGAAACTGATTTAGTAAATCTAAATTTAAAAACAAATAACACCAGAACAAAACATACTTTTCCTACTATAATGTTACTTGTTAAATAAAGAGAATTGTATATTTATTAATTCCTTTACTTCTACATAACTTAACCACGGAATAAAACTGGCTCATTAATCGCGTGATGTCTCGGAAGCTGACATATTGTGGCCATGTTAAGTGTCACGTTGTTTGGTCAGAACCGGGTTAGAAGGCATAGTTCCTGAGAGAAGAGCCAGGGGTTGACCAACACGACATTGAACACGGGACATTGGGGACGCCTTGGGCATGGACATAAATGGGGAAGGGCAAAAGATGGTGAATCAAGCGACGGGCCGTGATGGAGAGAGACGTTGTGCAGGTTACTGGATACTGTGTGTCAATATGCTAATACTGGATAACACGACAGCAATGTGCCTCTACTGCAAGGGTAGAAGATGAAGGACTACAGCCTGACCTTCTCACTCTCTGTATCCAGTGCAGACGTGGCCTCGTCTAACAGGAGGATCTTTGGGTTTCTAACAAACGCCCTTGCGATGGCCACCCTTTGCTTCCGTCCTCAAGATAGTTGCGCCCCTTTCTCGCCCACCCCTGTTGGCAAGACAACTTCATGTCTTACTCATTGGTTTTTCTGTCTCTCCATTGTATTCTTTGCATTTCCCTCAGAAACCACATCTCCACTACTATCAGATGGTTGTCAGCTTTGTATCCACGATTCACATCTATATAACGTTACAGGATATAAGTAGCACTTCAACAGTTTTTTACTCGTTGCGATTGATACTTGCTTTATTGGACAGCATGATTTCCAGCTTCGAAAAGGCTACCTGTGCCATAATGGTTCTTTTTCTATTCTCTTTAAGGTACTTCCCGTAAGATGGTTTGACAATTCCGGAATAGTTGCACAGATTCGCTCTATGAATTGAAGAGAGTTAGTTGTACCGATTAAATCTTACAATGGACCAAAAATAGTTGTACCGATTAAATCTTACAATGGACGAGAGATAGTTGTACCGATTAAATCTTACAATGGACGAGAGATAGTTGCACCGATTAAATCTTACAATGGACCAGAGATAGTTGTACCGATTAAATCTTACAATGGACCAGAGATAGTTGTACCGATTAAATCTTACAATGGACGAGAGATAGTTGTACCGATTAAATCTTACAATGGACGAGAATAGTTGTAACGATTACATCTTACAATGGACCAGAGATATTTGTACCGATTAAATCTTACAATGGACCAGAGATAGTTGTACCGATTAAATCTTACAATGGACGAGAGATATTTGTACCGATTAAATCTTACAATGGACCAGAGATATTTGTACCGATTAAATCTTACAATGGACCAGAGATAGTTGTACCGATTAAATCTTACAATGGACGAGAGATAGTTGCACCGATTAAATCTTACAGTGGACGAGAAATAGTTGTAACGATTACATCTTTCAATGGACCAGAGATATTTGTACCGATTAAATCTTACAATGGACCAGAGATAGTTGTACCGATTAAATCTTACAATGGACGAGAGATAGTTGTATTGATTAAATCTTACAATGGACCAGAGATAGTTGTACCGATTAAATCTTACAATGGACCAGAGATAGTTGTACCGATTAAATCTTACAATGGACGAGAGATAGTTGTACCGATTAAATCTTACAGTAGACGAGAAATAGTTGTAACGATTACATCTTACAGTGGACGAGAGATAGTTGTACCGATTAAATCTTACAATGGACGAGAGATAGTTGTACCGATTAAATCTTACAATGGACGAGAGATAGTTGCACCGATTAAATCTTACAGTGGACGAGAAATAGTTGTAACGATTAAATCTTACAATGGACCAGAGATAGTTGTGCAGATTAAATCTTACAATGGACCAGAGATAGTTGCACCGATTAAATCTTACAATGGACTAGAGATAGTTTATCTATATGTCTCCAGCAGTGTTTATTCGGAACAATATACTTATTTTGCTCTACATTTTCCTACGATCTGACTTCTACTATTAAAGCTAATTATCGTAATCAAAACAAAATATTATTATTCATATTATAAGTTAAAGTTAATTGTTTATCCTTTACAGGACGTAGTAGTCAACCCCAGAATTTTCGGCTGTTCGTGAATCCTGGGCAAGTTTTCGTTCAATAGTTTGCCCTTGCTTTCTGAATGGCCGGCACTCATACCATTTGATAAAAATCCAAACGCAAGGTGGTTTGCTGCCAAATCGCCCGCAGCTGTGTTTTGAAAGCGGTATGCGGGATTACGAACTGCGCCCGTAACCACTTCGCTACGGAGACAGCATACATAATATAGAAAATAATAAAATGGTTACTTCCTTTGTTTATTTCCTTATTTTCTAGAGCCTGTCCAGATTAGTATAACAACAGGCCAGCATAATTCTTGCCAGGCCACCGAATGTATAAACAATTATGTTCAAACAACATCGGGAGAGACCACATAAACAAACGGAATACACACACTTAAATTAAGGCATGGGACATAACAACTTAACAGATTAAGGATAATTACTTAATCTAACATATTTCTAACATTTACAGTTGTAGCAATTACTTTGTTAATTTTTCTTTCATTTCATTTGCAATTAACTTTCCTGTCATTCAATAATATTGTAACTTACAGGAAAATAAACATTGTGTTATAAGTAATTATATTATTATGTTACTTTATTTTACATAATACAATTTTATAATCTGCTTTTCTGACTTTTCTAGAATAATATAAAATATAACTTTAAAATAGATTCCCGTTATTAGGTGCGTCCTCTCATCTTTATTATATTTTTGTCAGGCCACTGAAAGGCCAAAAACAATAAATTTCAATCAGTAATCCGGAAACATCTATTATTTGTTAATTACTTTACCAGTTTTGAGTAGTCAAACATGTAAGCAAGATTGTTCAGCGATTTACTTTCAGACGTTGTCTCTCTTACAACACAAATTCTAGCCTCTGAAAAGTCTCCAAGACACCCGGTGGAAAGTTGGTGTATTTGTACCAGAAAAGTCTCCAAGACACCAGGAGGAAAGTTGGTGTATTTGTACCAGAAAAGTCTCCAAGACACCAGGAGGAAAGTTGGTGTATTTGTACCAGAAAAAGTCTCCAAGACACCAGGTGGAAAGTTGGTGTATTTGCACCAGAAAAGTCACCAAGACACCAGGAGGAAAGTTGGTGTATTTGTACCAGAAAAGTCTCCAAGACACCAGGTGGAAAGTTGGTGTATTTGTACCAGAAAAGTCTCCAAGACACCAGGAGGAAAGTTGGTGTAATTGTACCAGAAAAGTCTCCAAGACACCAGGAGAAAAGTTGGTGTATTTTTACCAGAAAAGTCTCCAAGACACCCGGTGGAAAGTTGGTGTATTTGTACCAGAAAAGTATCCAAGACACCCGGTGGAAAGTTGGTGTATTTGTACCAGAAAAGTCTCTAAGACACCAGGTGGAAAGTTGGTGTAATTATACCAGAAAAGTCTCCAAGACACCCGGTGGAAAGTTGGTGTATTTGTACCAGAAATGTCTCCAAGACACCCGGAGGAAAGTTGGTGTATTTGTATCAGAAAAGTCTCCATGACACCAGGAGGAAAGTTGGTATATTTGTACCAGAAAAGTCTCCAAGACACACCGATGGAAAGTTGGTATATTTGTACCAGAAAAGTCTCCAAGACACCAGGAGAAAAGTTGGTGTATTTGTACCAGAAGAAGGGTACAGAGACACAGCTGTATGGTGACTACAAGACCAAGCTCAGATGGGTGAGATCTATGCGTCCCCACAAGCTCAGAGCTTTGAGCAATCGGGAGAAGACAGTTACTCGTGCTTATAGATGATCTCTATGCCACAAGGCTGTCAGAGAAAGAATCATTCGTGCTTTCCTCATTTAGGAGCAGAAGATTGTAGCAAGAGTTCTCAAGACACAAGAGGCTAGCACAAAACACTAAGACTTCTGTTGATTCAGAATTTAACAAATGTCTGATGAAAAAAAATAAAAAATATAAACAAAGAATCACCTGAAAATTATATCCTGACCATATCCTGATTTCCAGCTTGGAGACGCTTTAATTGCTGATGGCGGTTGTCTCACAATACGTTTGTCGACGTGTCATGAGAAAGGGAACATTGCAATATGTCGTCACAATGGAAACGTTGGAGCAGATGAGAGGCAGGGAGAGGCGAACGAACGAATGACTGAACAAACAAACGTTATTTTGAAAGAGGTAAGTATTAAGCGCGCAGGTCCGTCTAACATTCTAAAGAGAGAAGACGCTGGGCGATTTGGTATCGTGGCATGGAAGAATATCAATATCAGAAATGAGTGGCAGCACACGAGACACAAGGCTGTGCACAGACATGATCACTTTCGCTACACTTTGGGATACTGGATAGGAAAACCAAATATTAATATACAGTAAACATAAAACTTGATCAGTGTTAATTTTTATTTGTAATATAAATGCATTTGAAAGGAGAAATGATTTCATATTGTTGAATGGTGCTATGTCTACATTCTATTATTTATTTCTGCCTCTCACCTGTCAGGGTGTGTTGTTAATTGATATAGGTAAGAAAAACTGTTGACCTGCACAAGTGGCTTTCCTTTCACTTTAATTTTCAAAATTGACTGGGTGCTATCTATGTTGATGAACATAGTGTTTGCTTACTTTATATGTTTATATCGAATCAATTTTTATCTCCTAATGTTTACAATAAACTCCGCTACGGTTCAGTTAATAGAATTGAGTCATCTTGGATGTTTTGCTCTTTACTGCTACATCCAATATGGAGTTAAGAGGTCTTCTTGGCCGCTGGGGTAAAGAGTTTGCGCTTAAATTCCAGTTGCCCTGACGGAGGTTCAGTTCCTACACCGGTCAGTTGGACTTGAAGCTTGATATCTTGTTCAGAAAGCAGTGGCAAACTTCTGAACTTATATAATCTGTGATTTGGGGTTGTTCGCGACGTCCTGCAAAGAACATGCAATGTTTGTAAAGTGATTACACTCTTCTTTCTACTTGTTTAAATATGTTCTCTGAATAAACATTGTATACGACTTGGGGGTAATGCATACCCCTTGTCTCATAACTGTAAAGCAATACTTCTCGAGCTTTCAACTGCATTTGTCATTCCGGCTTACGCGACTAGACGGGTTGGTCGTTGAGTGTCAGCAGCAGAGGTGGTCATCTGAATGCACGGACATACGTCATCCATGTTCACTGCTACAAACCGCGAGCTCACAACAGGTCTGCTATCGTCAGAAGTAGCCACATTTCTCTCACCTCCGCCCCATCTCGTAATCTCGACGAGTACATCGCGTCCATTACGTCCATCACACTTCCCGGAGGAAAGTCTTCCCGTTTGTCCTTCTCCTGTCGTGCGCTCATATCCCGAATTTCAGCATAAAGCTTAACACTAGCGCCGTTATCCATTCGTCCATGCTGACCCAAACATGTATATATATATACATATATTGTTGCATGTTACTTTGTCTACACTCTCTTACTTCTTTCAACCTCTCACATGTCATCGTCTGTTGTTAATTGATATAGGTAAGAAAAACTGTTCACCTGTACAAGTGGCTTTCCATTCACAATAATTTTCAAAAGTGGCTTCATGATTTCAATGGTATAACCATTGTTTTTGTTTACTTTATGTTTATATCCAGTCATTTTGATCGCCTAATGCTTACAATTAACTCCGCTATTTTTCGGTTAATAAAACAATCGTCTGTATATCTTTTAATATTTATTATTGCTACGCCTCAAATATGGAATTAAGAGGTCTTCGTGGCCGCTAGGTTAATGCGCTTGTGCTGAAATTGCAGAGCCCTGACGGCGGTTCAATCCCTACACGGTCAATTGGACTTGAATGTTGACTTCTCGTTCAGAACGCAATGGCAAACTGCTGAACGCAAAATTCCCTAGAAAATGGACCTGTGATGTGGGGTTGATCGTAACATCCTGCACAGCACATCAAACATTTAATGTGATTCCAGTCTTCTTTCTACCCGTTTGAATGTCCTCACTAAATAAACAGTGTACAGACCTGGAGATGATGTCTCACAACTGTAAAGCAATACTTCTCGGGCTCTCAACTGCGGTTGTCAAGCCGCCACTCACGACTAGGCGGGTTGGTCGTTGAGTTTACGACTTCGCTCATACTGCTGCTTATGGCGGTACAGGTGGTTCTATATTCGGCGATCGATTACACAGAAGGTCCGAAACTCTGTGGAGAGTGCGGGATAAACACGGAACTCATGGTTTAAAGGCGAGAGGGTCGAGTTCATTGCAACAGGTTTTATCCCACATGTCTCGGTGTCTTTCCAAAGAGCGACCTGTCACAATCATTGCACAAAACATGAAATCCTTTCTTCAGCGACGACTCCCATGACGTCATCAGTAGGAACACTAGAAAGCTAAGCCGTACCACTTTTAACCTTTATAGATTTGTTAGTTATCTTTATGTGTCATGTAATAATCATGTTCGGCCATGTTTCCCCATCTCACACAATCACCAGACTCATGGATTAGCTTTGTGTTCTGGTCTCGATTATGTCACGTGGTCTAACCATCCAGATATTTTTCGCTCTGCCTTCCTTTTGTTCTGTCCACCACAATGCTGCAGGTTGTTACTACAAGGTCTACTTCTTTTTTTATATATATATATATATATTAATAACGTGCCCAAATAATCTTGACTGTCTACGATTAATTTCTCCAATCAGTTTACGGTTTTAATTTTTCTTTCCTAGCAGGACTTTCTCATTGTTGTTCTTCTGTCTGTCCCTGATATTCTTTGCATTTTCCCCATAAATTACATCTCTACTGCAATCATATGTTTGCCAGCATTTTTGCTTACTGTACACGATTCACATCCATTCACGATCCACGATCTATGTAGCAGTTCAACAATCTTTTTCTCGTTGCAATTGACATCTTTTTATTGGTCAGGACTGTTTCCCATCATGCAAAAGGTAAAAGGCTTCTACTACTAACGCTAATTAGCAAAATCAAAACCAAATACTATGCACATGATAAGAAATCATAAAATGGTACTTCGCTTGTTTATTTTCTTATTTTTTTATTTAGAGCATGTCCAGATTATCATAACAACAGGCTAGCATAATTGTTGAGTGGTGACCGAATTTATAAACAATTCTGTTCAAACAACTTCGGGAGAGACCAAGTAAACAAAAGGAATAAACACAATTAAATTAATGCATGGGACATAACGACTTAACATATTAAGGGACATTACCTAATTTAGAAATATCTCTAACACTCCAAGTTCTGGCAATTACTTTGTTAATTTTTCGTTAATTTCATTTAAAATCAACGTTTACTGCCATTCCCCAATATTTTAAGTTACATATGTTAAAGAAAAATAATCAGCGTGTTAATATAAGAAATTACGTTATTTAATTACAGTTTTATTGTACAATACATTTTTCATAATCTGCTTTCATGTCTTTTCAGGAATAATATATATAACTTTAGTACCCCATCTTGATATGAATAAGGTGTCCTTTGTCTCTATATTTTTGGCAGGCCATTGAAAGGCCAACTAATCTTAAGTTATATTATTTCTCAGCTTTTTTCCTGCACTTGATCTTGCCAGGGGCCGGGATGATCACCCATTACAAACGACACACAAGGACGCGGGACCTAGTGGGGCGGCTCTGGCCCCTCTGGGAAACCTGAGACCTTCTAAAAAAAACTAATTAGCTTTTATCAAAGTGTAGTATCTGCATTTCATCTGGTCAGGGCCACATACAGAGGCGGTCATGAGAAAAAACACACAGGGACGTGAATAACTGATGGGGTAGTTTTGGCACCTGTGGAAATCACCGAGCTTTATTTTTAAAAAAAAAAGCAAAAAACGATCGCCTTCAAATTATTGACCTTTGCGCTAAGATGAAAGTGTAGTCATCTGCACTTGATCTGACCAGGGTCAGCAGGGGAGGTGGTCATCTGAATGACACGGTGACGTGGACGTTTTTATACACGGAAATACGTCATCCATGTTCACTGCTACAAAAACCCACTGCTGAGCGAGCGCAAAACAGGTCTGCAGTCGTCAGAAGAGGCCACATGCCCCTCCTCCTCAACCACCCAATCCCCTCCCTCTCGACGCGTACCTCGCGTCTATTGCGTTCCTCACACTTCCCGGGGGTGGGTCTTCCCGTTTGTCCTTCTCCTGTCGTGCGCTCACATCTGGATTTCCAGCTTAACGCCTCTTTAATTTCTGTTGGCGGTTATCCCACAATACATTTTTTGAATGAGTCATAAGAAATGGAACGCTGCAGTATGTCATCGCAACGGTAAAGTTGGAGCAGCAGAGAGCAGGGCGAGACGAACGAACGAACAAACTTTATTTTCAAAGTGTTACGACTTGGGCACACAGGCCCGTCTAAAGAAAGACGATACTGGGGAATCAGAAAGGAGTGGCAGTACATGAGACACAAGGCTGTGCACAGACATGATCAGACATTGAGGTATTGAATCAGAAGTCCAAACCATAATAATATTAA